>JAKSZP010008352.1:0-72662 GCA_022478985.1 Massospora cicadina
GGGGATCCACTCACTATTTATCACCAGTCAACATCTCATTATTCTTTGTTTGTTGACATTACCTTATTTCTAGATTTGGAGGTGATCTAATATTACTCTTCAACCAATATTGTTTCAGCTTAAGGTGCTCAAATAATTATAACTTATAATCAGACTTGGTGGAATTTACCCATTATAAGAAACAATTTAGGGCTTATCATCCAGTCATATCAGAATTGCAACATTAACCTCCTTGACTGGACAATAAGGCTCTATATTGCTTATACGCTCAGAGGAACTTTGCATGCACTTGCCTATGATCCATCCACTCTCATGATCCTTGATGGTATAGGCGTTGACACCCATCTTCTAAATAACTTTGAATGTCCCAATCCAGATACTGTCTAATTTATGATCCCACCTGAACCCATGTTAATTGTGAATAGAACCATGTCCCCATCTATGAACTGGGTTGGCTCCACTCCACTGTACCTGATTGGCAGCCTGATTATCTATCTTCTTGGCTAATCTGAATGAGTATGCTTCTTGCAGTTTGCAATTTAATTATTGTATCACAAGCGTTGTCAGATAACTTTGTGGGTCCATTCTTCCAGTATCTTCCACACATGCATAGAACAGCGCTGGAAGAGCAGGCTGTCATCCATACTGCAATTGAAAAGGGCTCTTCCCATGATGAAATGATAATGATGTTATATATGAATATGGCGGTGACAGAGGGAACTCCAGCTCAAAGGTTGATCTACTACCAATTTACAGAGTTATTCACTAAAGTCCCATTCAATCGCTCAACTATCCATTAGACTCAGGGTGGTATGGGGTCATTAGAGCCCTGAGGATGGCCATAAGTTTGTTCATCTTTTGGAAGGATGTAGGAAGTAAAAGTAGTTTCATTATCAGCAAGGAGAAACTGAGGGCAGCCATATTGCTAGTTTTACATTCCATTATGAACTTGGCCACTGTGAATGCCACCAGATCTTGTATGCCATTCCTTCAACCCACCTGGTCAAGTGGTCAATAGCCACAAAAATGTATTTGGACCAGTTAGCTCCTGTTGAGAGAGAGCTAACAACATTAATGGAAGCTGTATGCCAAGCATAGTATGGTTTCACTAACTCTTACGAGGTCTTCTGGCAGAACTACTTTTCCACTTGGCACTGGTGGCAGGAGGAGATAGTATCAAGATCATTAAAGTTAATGCTTTCCCATTAATAATGAGGCTGCAAAATTCCATTGGCTTGCACATGACACCTTGTATGAAGGCCCTATCTGCACTTATGATATTTTAGGCCATGTCAAGGGTCTTGGGAAGTTCACTTTCAAATTACCAATATCTTTATACAACTCACCATTCCGCTGGACAGTATTAGCTCTCTGCATCATATTCAACGCCTTTTTGACTTGCAGCGGCTTGCTGTTGTTCTTACCACTGAGCATCTTATTGTACACAATATTGATTAGATCCACTCAACTAAAATTTTTTTGGCAATCACACTAAGCAATCAACATTCTGATGTTTTACTCCAGGTTGGTAGAGTGTAACGGACAGGTTAAACAATTGTTACATTTTTGACTTGAGATTCAGATTTCCAAATCTCGGAGTCAAAACACTTTTTGAGGTTGTTTGAGGTTTATGGGGTCCAGCATTGGGCTGTGCCCCTCACGCACTATTCTTAGGCTCTTAGGGGCCTAAAGAACAGTTCAGGAGGGGCTCCCCAGAAGGGCGACCTTAAAAGGTTGCTCCATATGATTCTGAACTCAGTTCAGTGAATTTTTTCTCATTTCCCGCTTCGTATGTGGGATTCTCTGGTGGGGCTCCAAATGCCGCCCTTGCATTGTCTTACCTGGTATCCTGTGAAGAGATAAATATTTGTATCCATAACAAAATAATGGATTTGGCGCCGAGAACCTAGATTCTACCAAATACCCTGGTTTTTTTATGTCTTGTTTGTGGTGCTCTAAGTCATTGATTGAATTCACCCTCAAGTTTATTTTTGATAATAAATAAAACAAGGCTAATTTCTGGGTCAGATCCTCTCGCTTACCTGTGTCATCTTTTCATTTTTTGGATTTCCCAAAATCCAATGTTGAATTGGCAAATATGACAAATCAAAAGCACTTACCTTGAGGGAACCTCAAATTAGACAAACATTTGGCGCCCATCACCAAGGCAAGATGGCAATTGAAAACTGGGATTTTTTTTTTTGATCATTACATTATTCTGAACTCTCTGTGCTGATCAGCATGCCACCAGATCCCCAGTTCGGCCCAACCTCAGTGGTCACATCAGGTCCCAGTTGTTGAGTAACCAGCACCAGGGGGAGCTGGTGACTGATGACCAACCTTGGACCTGAAGCGATCGTTGGTCCAAAATCCTGGTGGGGTTCCCCCTCACCAGGGATCTGGCTGGCACCGAAGGACCTGGCCCAGCAGGGCCCCTCACCCCACAGTCAGCCCACTCTGGGGGGATAACTGCCCAGCCACACATTGGGCAGGTTTCCCCTCTTCGGGTGGACTGGTTCTGCAGCCCAGTTTGGGCCCACATAATGAGGAAGCCCTTATGGTGGCTGCCTCCTGCTATGGGGCACCCTCTTGTGGGGAGGGCTCCTTCAGGGGGGTGATGTAACGGTCGGTTAAACCAATCATTACATTTTGACTCAAGATTCAGAAATCCAAATTTCGAGTCAAAACACTTTTGAGGTTTTTTGAGGTTTATGCGGGGTCCAGCATTAGCTGTGCCCTCCCACAATATTCTTAGGCTCTTAGGGGCCTAAAGAACAGTGCAGGAGGGGCTCCCTGGAAGGGTGACCTTAAAAAGGTCGAGCCCACATGATTCTGAACTCAGTTCAGAATTTTTTCTCATTTCCCACTCTCATGTGGGATTCTCTGGTGGCTTCAGGGCTGCCCTTACCTTGTCTTACCTGGTATCCCGTGAAGAGATAAATATTTGTATCCAAAACAAAATAATGGGATTGAGCGTCAAGAACCTAGATTCCGCCAAATACCCTGGTTATTTTATGTCTCGTTTGTGGTGCTCTAAGTCATTGGGATTGAATTCGACCTTGAGTTTATTTTCAATAATAAATAAAATAAGGCTAATTTCTGGGTCAGATCCTCGCTTACCTGTGTCATCTTTT
The DNA here is from genome assembly GCA_022478985.1 of Massospora cicadina. NCBI lineage: Eukaryota > Fungi > Entomophthoromycota > Entomophthoromycetes > Entomophthorales > Entomophthoraceae > Massospora > Massospora cicadina. The sequence continues at coordinate 3,135 of JAKSZP010008352.1, forward strand.
CTTGTTTTTCGAATTTCCCAAAATCCAATGTTGAATTGGCAAATATGACGAATCAAAGCAATTACCTTGAGGGAACCTCAAATTAGACAAACATTTGGCACCCATCGCCAAGGCAAGATGATGATCAAAAACTGGGATGTTTTTGATCGTTACATAGAGGATCTCAAAATGATAAGCTGGTAGTTTGAGGGTCCCTTGGGCTAGGCGCCCTTCAGGCTCCTTAAGGTTCTGCAACCAGCGTAACAAAGCGTGATCCATTACTACTTTAAACTTCACCCCATGCAAATACACCAAAAATGCTTGTACGCATAAATAACCACAAAGCACTCCCACTCAATCACGGAATAATTGCATTCATGGCTATTTAAGCTCCACCTACAGTATGCTATGAGGTGCTCCTCCCCTCATCTTCTTTTTGAGATAAGACCGCCCCTACAGTGGAAAGGGATGCATCCATTTGAACAATAAACTCTTTATTGAAGTTTGGATAAAGCAACACTGGCACACTGATCAGCGTCATTCAAAGTGTATCAAAAGAGTGTTGACAGAGTTCCATCCATTCAAACATGGCAACCTTTATAATAACTTAAATAGCAGATCTCCAATACAACTAAAATTAGGTATGAAGTGGTGCTAGTAGCCGACCACCCCCAAAAATACCTGAATATCCCACTTAAAGTTAGGCATAGTAATTTTATGTCTAGCCTTTACCTTGGCTGGTTGAGATTTTAGCCCTGTCGCATCTGTCACAAAGCTAAAGTACTTTAGCTGATACTTGAAAAAAGTGAACTTTACTATATTGATCTTGAAGTTGGCCCCAGACAGCCGGCAAAATACCTCCTCCAAATGGTGAGATGCTCAGAAAATGTAAAGGAGAATATATTGATGTCGTTGAGGTATATAATGACAAATGAAAACTTCAGGTCGCCAAGGATAGTGTCCATCACCATTGAAACATAGTTGGGCGTTACACATCCCTTGGGAATATGGGTAAGTTGAAAAAGCCCCTTGGACGTGACAATGGCGCATTTTTCCTGTTCCGCTGCAGGCAACTTGATTTGATAGTAACTGGATATAAAATCCATTGCTAAGAAGTAATATTCTTCCCCTAACTGATCCAAAGCATTGTTGATCTGCAGCAAGGAGTATGAGTCCTTATTGTTAATACTATCTAGCTTCCGGTAGTTTATTACTATGCAGTTGGCGCCATCCTTCTTTTGACAAATAAAACAATTGAAATTACATGGACTTTTTGACAGTTTTAGCATACCTTGCTCCAGCAGCTTTTCAATTTCATCAGTGACAATGATCTCAGCCGCCCTCAACTGGAAGATTGGCAAAATCTGTTGGGAGGATGGTCCTCAATGTCTAATTGATAGACCACCCCTCATGTGCACCCTAAATCATGATCATTGACATTAAAGATCTCAATAAGTTTGAGATAAAGCTTTCACCTGAACTTTCTGTTCTTCCAATAATCCCAAAAAATTTCACATGGTATGACTGCCATCACACCAAACTGCAGTTTGTTGGGAAGACCAAATTCTTCCGTTGACCCAAACTCATAAACCTGGAGGACCTCCTCAACTGGGGTCAAATGTAAATACGCCACTATTTGGTGCTGGCAGATTCACATGGGGCCATTCTGGAGATTCACTACAAAACCTTGATCTCCCCATTCCCAGGAGTATAATACCTGGAGCCATGTGGGGCTTAAACTATGACTGCTGATAGGGCCCAACGACCTCCCCATAAAACTCAGCAGGCACTTCTACCTCTATGTGTTTATTATCACTTGGTGCCCATAGGAGATGGATATAGGGCTGCAGCTCTGAGCTGTAGCCCTTGATATTCTTATATTTACTGGGGAAGAGCCCAGGTCTTGCCCTTAAGTCAATGGTAGTGAACTGGAATCACCCCGTCACTATAGACATGGGTGATTGTCCCATGTGCACCAAGTCTTTTTGCACTCTTCTGGAGTGAAATAGATTTGGGATCTGTTGCCACAAAATCTCGAAGGTCTCCCCCATCATATCAATGAAAGCACCATATTGTCACATAAAAGCAATTCCAATTAATAGGTCGTAATTGCTGTTCAGTAACACTACTGTCAAAGTTGCAACAAAAATTGACCCAAACTGCAATGGAAGCAAGCTTCAGGCTCCCTCAGAGACCATTTTTTCTGCTCCAGCAGTCCCATACACTATTCAATGTTCCATATCAGGTTTTAATGTTAACTTTGCCACCAGCTTAGTGAGAACTATGTTAACTGGATCTCCCATATCTATTATAGTGCAAACTTGGGTTTTTGCTACAACAATGTCACAGTAGGTATACTCTGAGTAGGATGAATGTTGACTGTTTACTACATGGACATTCAAAGGATCAATTTTTCCAAGGAAGCTCATAGACCCTCACCAAATTTGGGAACCCTTAACAATAGCATCCACTGGGAAGGCAACGCCTACTCCTCTCAAGGAAAGTGCATCTGCAGATGGTTTCAGTTTCTCTAAAAACTTTGTTCAAGCATTTGACACGTATATGGCTTTGGGTGCTCTAGAGATTCTTTGTCCGCGATGTCCTTGGCTTGTGTTTATGTCATCACATTTACTCCCCCAACAGCTGCTGATATAGGAATGTAGCATTGTATAGGGGGGCTTCCGCTGCTTATTTTTAGTAGATTCAGGTAGGAGTCTCAATTTGGGATAGCGGAGATAGAGAGTCCCGTCTCTGCTCCATTCTGACCTTTCCTTGATTGCATTGATCCTGCTGTATGTAATGGACATATCAATTGGGGAAACCTTATTCCAGGTGACCAGGGCGACCACATTTGAAACAACTTACCCCTTAGGGCCTGCATCCTTGAATATTGTAAGTTAGTTCATTCAGAAAGTTTTACTGAAGGTGTTTGGCATAAACAGGATTAGGGTGATAGAATGACAGCTGCTGGTCAGCGTAATTAAGCCAAGAAGGTAGTTAAACTGTTGTCTATAAGAATGTATGGAGTGGATGTTTAACTGCTGGGGGTAACTCGGTGGAATATTAACTGGACAGGTTATTTTCTCTGATTAATATGGTCCACCAATGGTAGCAGAAGGGTTCACTCTTTATTAAGTGGAGGGAAGTTGGCAGATATATGGCGTAAGTATTGATCGATTGTAAGCAAGGTACATCTTTATCCAACATCTAGATCATGAAATTATACAGTTAGAGGTATGACTTCATGGTGGAGGTCATTGCAATGCACATATCAAATTCGGATAGTCCCTGCTCCAATTTACATGTGGGCTTCCACTGTGAATCAATCGTAAATATTTTGAAAGTCTCATTATGCTGAAACCTAATGGTCAAGAATTTAGCCTTCCACTGTGACATCTTTGCAGTACCCCTGAACAACTGCAACACATTATCTTTCCATTCTTGGTATCAAACAGATCTGTTTGTAAGATAAAAGGTGACTTGGTCAGCACTTACAACATCCAACATGGATATTAACAGTTTTGCTTTCCACCAGTCTTAGGCTCCTTCTGTTGCAAACTTTTATTTGCTTAAATAACACATGAATATTCCCATTGCAATCAAACGGAGGCAGATTATCACTACAAACCTCCTTTGTCAAGAAAGTGTCTGTAACTCTCTCAATCCCAGCAAGATAATGTGGGATGCAAACCCACATTGCTAGGGAACTAGCCGTTAAGAGGATGAGAAATGAGGCACCTCAAATGGTGCCTGTGCAGAAGGTACCCCAGGCAAGGGTGTAAAGTGCAACATATAATACCAGGTAATTAATAAACATCCCAGTTTGAGTGGACCCCAGAGGGGAGTCCCTAATCAAGTGTAACTTGGCGCTATAGATTTGGGTGCCTCAACCTGGAGGGGACTTAAACGGCCCAAAAAAGCACCTGGGATTTGGGTAAATGGTGATAAAAGGTAGTGGCCCACATAGTTGGAGACCTCCACGAAGAGGTCCACCACCATGTTTGCCCAAGGAACTATTGGAAAAATGTAAAATGGTAGCTAGATTTATTTAAGAAAGTTGACCAATGAGGAATGTTGGTTGCATAAAACATATTTAATTTGGGCCGGGGAAATTCAGGTTCTGCAGAAGTGCGCCCAAGCCTTAATACTCCAATAAAAAGATGCTTGCGTCCGTTTTTGTAAAATACAACAAAAGTGCCTTCACTTGAGTAGTTGATTGAAGCCGTATCCTACCCAAACTTAAAATTTCATAACTTGAATGGGATTCAAACCCTTGCTCTCCATTTAACTGAATCGAACCATCTTTGTTTGTAATGTAAATTGTTCGTTTCAGTGCCTGGGCCGAGATAAGAGGCTGGGCGTTTTGCACCCCATTAGTATCAACCTAGGCATGCTTGGCTTGCACCCAGCGTTGATCTAAGGTGTGTTTCAGGTCAGGAAGAGCCTGAAGTTTCACCTTCTGGGCCTCCTATCACCCAGCCTTATCTTTAGAATCAGTTCCCACTATTAAGTAATCCAACCATGACATTACCCTCTCCTCCTTCTTGGGCTCCACCCCCCCTCTAGGGGCGTTTGCTAAGGAGAAGTTCTTATGTGCTGGTGGCAACTTCATAGCAGCAATGGTCAGCTTAGGCTGAGATCTGGCAGCCTCAGGGAAACTATTACGAAATGATTTGATCAGGTCTTGGGCATGTACACAATCCCGTGCTGGCACCCAACTGTTCTCTGTGGCGTCAAACCCTTTCCAGGATACCAGGTACTCAAGGCGTCGCTTAACCTGGTGAGAGGCTACTATTTCCTCCACTTCCCATTCTGGTGCCCCATCCACAAGATAAGCCTCGGGAGTCACAGGAGGAGGGCCCTCAAACAATGTCAATTTGCTTTCATGAAAGATGGAGAAGATCCAAAACGCTGAGGGAAGATCCAACTGGTATGAGGCATGTCCCACCTTTCTAACTACACGGTAAGGACCAATCCTCTTTGGACCCAGCTTATTGCATGGCTGCTTGATAGGAATGTTGCGAGCATTGAGCATCACAAAATCCCCTTCATTGTATGCTGGACCCACTCGGCGCTTTCCATTGGCATTCTCCTTATAAACCAACATAGCCGCCTCCAAACTTATGGACACTCCCTGATGGACCTTCTTGAGAGTCTTAGCAAAGTCCACCACAGCTTCAACTTTGGAACCACAGCTGGGCTCCATGTTAAAAGCAGGGTTAAAGCCATGGTTAGCAAAAAAAGGTGAGCAACCGATTGATGAATTTCTAAGTGTTTTTGTAGCTAAACTGGACCATGGGAAGGTGAGGAGCCCAATCTGTATGGTCTGTGGTGGTGTAACAACGCAGAAATTGTTCCAAGCACTGGTTCAGTCGCTCAATCTGCCCATCTGATTGGGGGTGATAGGCAGTTGAATGGCAGGGGCAAATCTGAAGAGTTTACACAACTCTTCCCAAAAGATGGAGGTGAACTGGGGTCCCCAGTCACTAATGATTTCTTGAGGAACCCCATGAAGCGCAAATACATGGGCGACGAAGAGCCTGGCCATTTCAGCAGCAGTTATGGTTGTTCTGCAAGAGATAAAGTGGGCAAACTTTGTAAAGCGGTCCACCACTACCATGATTGCATCATACCCCTTTGTAATGGGTAACTCCACAATGAAATCCACTGATAGGGAAGTCCAGGGCCCTTCAGAATTTTGGACTGGTACCAGCAACCCTGCTTAAGGTTGCCGATTGGGTTTCATTTGATTGCAGATCAGGCACTCTTTACACTACCTCCCTACCTGAACAGGCAAGCCCTTCCAATTGTAAGTGTGTCATATCAACTCCAAGGTCTTTGCTTTCCCAGGATGACCAACAGTGATTCCGTCATGATGGTCCCAGATGATCTCCAGGTGCAGTGGTCCAGCAGGAACCCATAGGAGCCCCTGAAACCACACCATCTCATCCTTCACGTGATAACCTCTGGATAAGTCCTCCTGATTCAGGGCGCTCTTAGCGAGAACAACAGCATATTTAGCTGATAACAGCTGAGAAAGAACTACCTTTCTAAACATACCATATTCTGCTGCATTTTCCAGAGGCATGAGCGCTGGCGTATGTACCCTGGACTATGGAAGTTGAGGTAAAATCATACTGGGGGAATCATCACCTGTGTGTTATGGACTTCTACCTCCTTTGGATTGGGAGCCAAAGCAGGGTTGCGGCTCAAAGCATCTGCTGAACCATTCTCCTTGCCCTTGGTGAACCCATAGGAAAATGTAAATAGGGCAAGGGTCTCATGCCAACGGGTCTGACGTGGTGTTAGAACATGTGGAGCACGGTAGTACAACAAGGCTCAGTGGTCTGTGCATACCCAGAATGGTTGGGAAAGCCATGTTAGTGGTGACGCCAATAAATCAGCGCCTTTACCACTGTTAATAACTCCTTTTCATATACGGCGTAATTTAACTCATGCAGAGACATTTTCCTAGAAAAATATCACACTGGATGCTCAGACCCATCTTCACCCATCTGTAACAGGGCTTCCGCAATGGCAAAGTTGGAAGCATCTGAGGATACAATTAACTCCTTTGCAGGGTCAACATGGCGAAGGATGGATGTGGATAACAAGGTGCACTTCACCGCTTGTAAAATATCCTCCAAAATGGGGAACCACTGAAGCACCTTGGCACCGCTGGCTTTAAATAAAGGGCGCTGCCACCTTGGAGAGATTGGGTGTGAACTTCTTGAGGAATGTACACGTCCCCAAAAAGCTCCTCAACTCCTTGACTGAGGTGGGGGTAGACCACTCACGAATAGCCTTCTCCTTGTCAGGAGTTATCATATGGCCCTGGTCAAAAACGACGTTGCCCAGAAAAGTAACCTGGGACTTGAAGAATTCTCATTTACTAATCTTGAGGGTAAGGCAAGCAGCCCTCAAACTCCACTACTTGTCGAAGGTGTACTGTATGTGACTCCTGATTGGGGGAAAACACCAGGATGTCATCCATGTAGGCAACCGCACATACCCCCAACAAGTTTCCCAACGCAGCATCAATGCGATGTTGAAAGATGGCAGGGGCATTCTTAAGCCCAAAGGGCATAACCTGAAACTAAAAAATCCCTTTTCTGGTGCAGAATGAGGTTAACCACTCCTGGCCCTTCTTTATCCGGATTTGATTCAATGCATTGAGGCAGTCCAACTTAGAGAAAAGTTTTGCCTTTTCCACATAGCGCGCAATCTGGGAATCTAAAGGGATGGGATGGAGGTTGGGTACAGTCACATTGTTTAAATTTCTATAATTGACACACAGACGTAAAGTTCCATCAGACTTCTCCACAAAGAGAAGTGGGGAGAAAACAGGGGAGGTATGCTGAAAGATGGCACCTTTGGCCAACTGCTCCTTCACTCATACATCTAAAAACTCTTCCTCCCGGACAGTCAATGTGTATATGGGGGAAGAAATACGCACCAGATCCACAGTAAGTTTAAATTCACAATCAAATTCAGAATGTTCTGGTAGCATACTAGCTGAAGTTGCATCAAAAGAAGATGCCAACTCCTCCAAACAGGAAGTTAAGGAAAGTCCCACGGTGGGCTTCAGCAAATGGGCAAGATACGGACTGGGAACATTGGGCCAATGGGGTAATTTGCCTTGGGCGTTATCCTCAGACAAAGGAACAATCAACTGGTGACCATTTGTCAATGACAAGGATAAAGTGTTTTCTTTCAAATTAGTTTTGACGTCAAACTTCCGCCACCACTCAACACCCAAAATGATGGGAAACAAGAGGTTTCTGATGGCTTGAAACTGGTCAGACAATAGATAAGATCCTAGCTGAAAATCAACTGACTCCTTGACGTTCAGTGTGGGGATACCTTGAGAAGCCCCACTTCTAACCATACCACCTGGTGAGTAACTCAACTCAAGGTAGTAGCAAGGTTTTGGTCAATAAAATTACTTGAGGCACCAGTATCCACCAAAATAGTTGTGCTGAACTTTCCATAAGAGGAAGTAAGGGTAGTAGTCAACAAGAAGTATCAAGAATGGGATTTATCCAACGCAGAAAATGCCACCAATTTACCAAAAATTCTTCCTCCGGTTTAAACAAGCCATCAGGGTATGTTTTGTAATCATAGAAGGGGAGGGATAGTGGGCCACTCTTACTACTGAGGCCACATATCCCACCACACCTTCTGCAGGTGCATATACATCTTTATATTTATAACAAAGTTCCTTTTCAACTTCCTGAGAACCCCTAATCATGGTAGGGGTCAAACGAGGGTTCTCAGGAGTGATCTGATATACTGAAATAGGATCCTCATCCAGACCATATGAGCATATAAACGGCTCGTTCTGGGATATATTGCTTACATTATAAAACGCGTTTTCCAGTTCTAACGAACCCACACTTATTCTGAGGGTTTGGTGTGCATCACTATCTAGGGCCATCACGCCCAAGCCCTGAATCAATGCCTCAGCATGCACCTCAGAAGCATGTTGGGGAGAAAAACAATAATGGAATCCTTTTTTTGTTAAATTTGGGTTTGGACCCTATAGTGTTCCCAATTTCCGCCGAGATGGGGAGGAAATCAGTGGGAAGCATCTCACAATTCAAGGAAATATTACTAGTCAAGGATGCAATATTTATAGGGATGACCCTGAGTGACATCATCATGGCGGAATCATCTGAAACCTTTACTTCATTCTCAGGGCTAGACCCTTGTACAGTTCCAAATTTAGAAGAAGTTGAAGGATTAGAAGGATAAGATTCCCTCATTTTAAGAGGCACGTGCAACTTTTTGGTTTCCATATTTGTATGATTTGATCCAATGACGGCCAAATTACCTGGCCCCTTCCAGGTTGGGGCGGGGAAACTACCCCAAAGGGTTTTGACAAGATGATCATGAAAAGTCTGAGACCACCAGGTATGAGCAGGAAGGGTGGACACTTCCCAATTGGTAGTTGCAAGAATAATGACAAGATGTATTAATACAAAACCTAACGAGAAAACTGTGGTGAGCACCATTGTGGCAGTGACAAATGGCCAGCGCACCCAATTTACTAATAATGAAAGTCCCACACAAATAATTTGTATGCTCATATAATAAAGTGGTTGGTCAACTAATGTCAAGAGAGTGTCTGTAACTCTCTCGTTCCCAGCAAGGTGATGTGGGATGCAAACCCACATTGCTAGGGAAGTAGCCATTAAGAGGATGAGAAATGAGGCACCTCAAATGGTGCCTGTGCAGAAGGTACCCCAGGCAAGGGTGTAAAGTGCAACATATAATACCAGGTAATTAATAAACATCCCAGCTTGAGTGGACCCCAGAGGGGAGTCCCTAATCAAGTGTAACTTGGTGCTAGTAGACTTGGGTGCCTCAATCTGGAGGGGACCTAAACGGCCCAAGAAAGCACCTGGGATTTGGGTAAATGGTGATAAAAGGTAGTGGCCCACATAGTTGGAGACCTCCACGAAGAGGTCCACCACCATGTTTGCCCAAGGAACTATTGGAAAAATGTAAAATGATAGCTAAATTTATTTAAGAAAGTTGACCAATGAGGAATGTTGGTCACAAAAAACATATTCAAAGTGGGCTGGGGAAATTCAGGTTCTGCAGAAGTGCACCCAAGCCTTGACACTCCAATAAAAAGATGCTTCCATCCATTTATGTAAAATACACTAAAAGTGCCTTCACTCGAGTAATTGATTGAAGCTGTATCCTACCCAAACTTAAAATTTCATAACTTGAATGGGATTCAAACCCTTGCTCTCCAATTAACTGAATTGAACCATCTTTGTTTGTAATGTAAATTGTTCGTTTCAGTGCCTGGACTGAGATAAGAGGCTGGGCGTTTTGCACCCCATTAGTATCAACCTAGGCATGCTTGGCTTGCACCCAGCGTTGATCTAAGGTGTGTTTCAGGTCAGGAAGAGCCTGAAGTTTCACCTTATGGGCCTCCTGTCACCCAGCCTTATCTTTAGTATCAGTTCTCACTATTAAGTCATCCAACCATGACATCCTTAAAAAGCTTACCCTGACTTTTGAGCACTGCATCTAAGGCAAGTTTGAGTTTTGCATATTTGACAGGGTATTATGTCATGAAGATCCCCTGTCCATGCAAGCCTGATGTGCCATGGCCAACAATTGAAAATTTATTTTGTGTAATTGATCAATGGCCCCCTTGTTTTGAGTACCTTTGTTTAAAAATTGGTGGTATCTTGGAGATACGCTAAGGGGGTTTTGAACAGGGTTAAGCCCAATTAGCAATAGGACTGATGATGTGACAATTGTTATTCTCAAAATAATGTAATATACTTTAATAATTGTGGAGCAATTTACATAAAAATATTCTTCTATTTAATTTAGTTTATACAGCAGATTCTTGCTATTCTGCTTGCTCCAATCTACTAACAATCCTCCTATTCTAATCTACTCATCTCACTGATATCTTTAGCAACTTTGGTTGATACCAACTCATTTTGCTTAGTAATTTTTCCGCCACATCTTATGGTTCCAGAAGAGGTTACTATAAATTAAATTCATGATTGCCTGAATTTGAGATGATCTACTCATTATCTGTTGTAAGTTGAAATCTCATTATTTATCATTTATTGATATTACCTTATTGCCTGATTCTGAGGTGATCCATTATTACTCTTTGACCTAATATTGTTTCAGCCTAAGGCACTCAAATAATTGTAACTTATAATCAGACTCTGTGGATTCTACCCATTCTACCAAAACAACTTAGGGCTTACTATCCAGTTATATCAGAATCACAACAGTGTGCAATACAAACACAGTCATAATCATCCCTTACCAAAGTTCATCTACCAGGATTGAAATTGGGGAGGCAGTGGTAGAGGGTTCATATTCTACCACTGGGGTATTCTCCCCTTTAGATGATATATATAAATATCTTTAAAATAGATCTCTAGATCTGGGCTAAGAAGGTTTTACTCAATGAGTAAATAAATCAGGACCAGTTGCAGCTTTGATATGGTTAAATGCTAATTGTTGACTAAACTTAACTAATTAATCAATTATAAATTAACTATTGGTTTGTAAATTTTTAAGTAAATATAAACAATACACAAATGCATTGACTCTGATTCTCCCATATGCTTTGCACCCATGATTCTGGCCAATTTAGATCTGATAACAGCACTTCCTGGGGATACTGAAACTTTGATTCCTAGCTCCATCCCCAAGGGCAATACCAAACTCATTCCTTAACCAAGGCTTCCTATGACAAGGGGTGAATTTCAGAAAGAGTTATTTACTTGTTGGACAGTATAGAGATATGCATATTTATTAATAAGGGTATAAATAAACCTAGTGAACCACTCATTTTGAATGGATTGTCTATAATATGTGAAAATTATAACTGATTGTATACCAATAGATTTGGGGATGAAGGAGGAATTCCAGTTATAATATCTTTGGTAGCCCTATTTATAATGAGGGAGTAAAGTTGCTCGCGAGTGATTGTGGGATTTTGGGACCAAAACAGGGCAGCAACCCCAGCAACATGAGGGGCAGCCATACTTTTAATTAGTTGGGAAGTAATAATTAATTACCTTGTGCCGGAAAGCACTTTCGAACCAACTGGATCAAGGTTGGAGGCTGATACGATTTTGGCTCCCGGGGCGAAGATGGAGACGCAAGCACCAGTATTTGATGATCTCGAAAGATGATTGGTTTGGTCGACATTTCCAACTGCTATAACATTTTGGGAGCTAGCAGGTGAGGTAAGACATGCGTCTTCATGCTGGTTGCCAGCAGCGACAATGACTGGGATGCCATTTCTGATTGATGCTTGGTCAACTGCGACATTTAACGCTTGACTGAATTCCCCTACTAGTGAAAGGTTGATAATTGATTTACGTCCAGTCGTAATTTTCTGTTGAATAACGTAATTGATGGCGCGCACCGCTAGAGAAACTGTACCCTCCCCTTTTCGATTAAGAATCTTGACCCCAAACAACCTTGCGCTCTTGGCTACCCCAAATCTTTTACCAGCAACCGTTCCAGAAACATGAGTACCGTGCCCATATAAATCTTCATCGCTTTCACCCGTTACAAAGTTCATGCCCTTGAAGGCACGGCCCTCAAAATCCTTGTGTTCGTGATTGATTCCTGAATCGAGTACGTAGACGTCGACGCCAAGTCTACCAAAAAGTTAAATATAAAATTATAGTTACCCTGCTGAAGAATCATATACGTAACTATGATTGGGCACTACCCCTCGAGACGATATTCGCTCTAGTCCATAGGATGGCGGATTGGGTTGGGTTATTAAAGAAGCCGCCCACAAAGGTTTATCGCGCTCTGCAAACAGAACGCCATCCAAATGGCCCAGCGCTGAAATAGAGGCCGGTCCCTCCAAGATTCCAACAACTACTTTTCCCAGTCGTATGGTTTCAATATCGCGGGTTCGCTTCATCACACTGAGCAGTGGGACATTTTTCGATACCGCGTCGAGTGTGTTTGACACTCTGACCAGTATATCATCCATTCTACTTTGGTCTATACCAACCAATATAGCACAATTGATCGCGCGTGTAAACCAAAACAAAAGCATCTCTCCAGAAATTGCTCAATAGCACCCTCAAATGTCCTCTATTCCAATACGTTCCACCGCGTGCTCCATTTCCTGATACGACTAACTTTCATTACCCGCCCAACTATACGACACTTGCCATATACTTCTTGCACCGATTGCTTATAACTGCAACCCTTCTGTTACAACTCAACTGGGTTATTCATCAGCTCACATTATTCTCTTTTTGTTCTTTAAGTAATTTTATAATTGCGTTAGTTCTAAGTTTATTTAGTTAAATCATTACCCACTACCTATGTATTAACCATTGAATTAAAACCAAGCACATCAACGTCAATTCAAGTAAATTATAAAAAAAGGTAGTGAGTGTATGTTTTCCCAATAGATTCAAAAACTACTCGGCCGATTTCGCTGTAAATTTTAGTTTGTTCTTATTAGTGCCAGGAGTGTTTAGAAAGTGGTTTACATGAAATCCAATAGGTAGCGCTGTTGTTTTTACAGACTTAATTAATAATCATCTAATATATAAAAATACGTATTTAATTTGTCTGTTTGTTTATTTGTCTTCTATGTATTCCTATACCATTTATCTGATTACAATGAAACTTTAGCGAGTTGTGCGCATGCCCGCGAAGGTTTCTGGATTTTTAAAGCCATTTTTTAGAGTAAAATAAAATGCTTTATAAGTAGCAAGTAAAAATCCTATGTATTTTAATAGTAGTTAGTATTTTAATATGACTGAGAAGTTAGATATTCGGTTGATTTGATAGTTTAAATGATCTTGCCAAGCGGTTGGTGGCTTTAGGTTGATTAATAAGCTTGATGGTTTTGGTAAATAGTAAGTGATTGGCTGATTCAAAAGTTAAATAGTTTTGCAAAGCAGTTGGTAGTTTTAGTTATTCCAATAAGGTTATTAGGTTTGGGTGAATGGTTAGTCTACATATAAAATGGATGTTGGTATATATCTGTTTGAGATTTATAGACTCTGATACCGTTTGACCAATTGTGATGAAACTTTGGTGAGTTGTTGTGGGCATGCCTGTAGAAAACCAGCTAGTTGAGTGCTCACTGGTGCTAAACTGTCACTGGATTCCACAACAGTTTTATTAATTTAAAGTAAAAAACTAATAAAAGTAAAAAGTTGGGGGTTTAAGTTTTTATTATTGTAAGTATGGGAAGAGAATAAATGATCCCTCTCAATATTCAACCAGTCAGTATTTAATCTGGATTGATGGTTGAAGGGAATTCAATGATAAATTTGGAATGGCTTGTTACCATCCAAATAAGTAAATATACATATTTGCCCTACCAAAGCTTGGAAACTTGGATTACTTTGAAGAAACAACAGATGGAAAGGATTTTGGGGCAGAATGTATCCATGCAGTAATGATTTGATATATTTCAACCAATCACCATTTGATGAAATAATTTCATCTTGGGGGACCTCTTCCACATCTATAAAAGGGGGTGGTCCCCACTTAGATGTTGTAATGGAACTTGATGTGGCAGGGGGAGAGCCACTTGATGAATGCCTTATAATATGCTGCATGGTTGGAGTAATCAGATTACTAGATTTTGAGTTAATTGTCCATTTTGTATTTGGAAAAGTATTACCCCAATTTGTAGGGTTCTTGAGAATCAGCCAGGGTCTTTTGGCTGATATTGTCAGTATTTTTGTTTAATTCAGTATTACTTTGAGATTGGACAAGTAATTGGCCAATTCTTATAGGTTGAATTAGGACTATGCTTACCTAAAACATTCTTTTGCTGAAGTCAAGATGGCAAATGTCCAACATCACCCCCATCAAGAATGTTGGGGGAGAATAGGGCTGAAGGAAATGGTCATGTACCCAATTAATGGTAATCTCTATAGCTAATGATCTGATAGAGTGCTCATTCCCTCTCTTGTAAATGATGGTGAACGGACCCTCCCAAATTGATGCAAGCTTGCCACTTCTAGGAGTGATCTGATTATGATAATATAGGACCATATCAGACGCTTGAAATGAAGGAAGGTGATCCCAAAGCTCATTGGAAGCTTGTCCTTTTTTAGTGACCATTTTAGCTAAGTTCATCATAGCCTCAGATTATAGATGAACAATATGGTGAGCTAATCTTCTCATGTCTTTTTCAGATTTCTCACCAATAGAGAAGACATCCTTAGCTCGAGGGCAGTATTTCTAGTTCCCACCCATACAAGACATTGGAATGAAGATATCTTTAAGATCTGGTATTAGCTAATATAGTATGCCATAAGAGCACTGAGTAGGTATTGATCCCAGTGAAGAGAATCAGAGGAGGCATATTTTGTTTAATAAAAACCAAGGTTCCATTTGCTCTTTCCACGGTCCCATTGGTGGAGGGATTATATGGAGCCAAGGAAAGTTGTTGGGCTCCCATAGAATTAGCCAGGATTTTGACTACTCTGGAGGTGAAGTTCTTACCATTGTCACAGAGTAGTACTTGGGGACAACCGTGACAAGTGAAAATGTATTGGTGTAAAAAGATTGCGGTGGCCTTGGACATCTGGGCATTAAGAGCCATGGCTTCCACCCATTTAGTGAAATGGTCAATGCTGACTATGATAAAATCTGTTTCCACAAAGTAGTCTGAGGGAGAGGACCTACTACATCCAGGCTCAGGGTGGAACGGTTGTTGAGGGGTAGTTGGTTGATATTGGTATCTAGTCTTGAAACTGGATTTCCTTTTACATGTTAGACAGACATTAAGACTTTAACAATGGTTTCCATAATCCCTTCCCAATAGTACCAATCCTTAATCAACTCGTAGGTTTTCTTTGCTCCTCCATGACCTAGGGTGGAGTGAGCTTCCAGAATAGCAGCCATGCGTTCTGAGAGCCGCAGGTAAGGCACCACTTTGCCCCCACCTGCTTGTATAATTTTCCACTCTCCATCTTGGTGCTGTGATAGTGCTGGGCTAACATTTTCTGTATGGGCCCATCCTCATCCTCTCAATCATTGGGGGTCATTAAAAGATCATATAACCTTTCCGCCTTGCTATTATCCAAATGAAGGACTGGAAGCTGAGTTAAACCATCAACATTCATGTGACGGGTTCCAGCACTGTGCTCAACCTTCATGTCATAATGCTGGAGCTTTATAGCTCAGTAAGCTAACAAGCCAATGAGGATCCTTCATGTTCTGTAACCATTTTAGGGAAGCGTGATCTGTAACCACAGTGAAGGTGGTCTCAATAGAAAAGGGCGGTAGTGCTTCACAGCTAACAGAATGGCAAGGTACTCCTTCTCAGTTACACTGTAGTTGCATTCCGCTTTTGAAAGCATCTTAATGAAATAGGATACCGGATGATCTACACCATTTTCTTCTAATTGGGTTAAGATGGCCCCAACGGCATAGTCTGAAGCGTCAGTGAACAGGATAACCGGTTTATTATAATTGAGATGCCTCAGGATAGAACGTTGTTGTAGCAGTTGCTTCAACGTCTCAAAAGCGGCCTTCTGTTCAGCACCACAACAGAAAGGGGTGTTCTTAGTCAATAGGCAAACGAGAGGTTCTCTGAGCTGGGCAAACTTGGGGATAAACTGATGGTAATACCCTCATCCCTAGAAATACCTGAATATCCCATAGATTTTTAGTGAAGGCATTTTTAAAATTGCTTCAACCTTATCTTTCATGGGTTGGATTCCCTCTTGAGAAATGTAGTGTCCAAGGAAATCCAATTTCCTTTGGAAGAAGGTACACTTTTAGAACATCAATGAATCCCCCTCGGGTTGGGACCATCTAGTACTAAAAAAAGGTACACTTTTAGGGCTTCAAGTTAATATTTGACTCACGTAACCAATAAACACCTCCTTCAGGTAATCAAGATGTTCTTTGAAGGTTCTTTAGAACACTGTGATGTCATCAAGTTAAACAATGACACAAGGTAACTTAAGTCCTGCAAGTTGTGATCCATCACATGATGAAAAGATACAGGTGCATTTCAAAACCCTTGAGTAATTGGGTTGGTTGAAGAGACCCTCACTACAAATGAGAGCACATTTCTCCTGGTCTTCAGGGGAAAGGTCCATTTGCCAATAGCCACTAACCAAGTCCATGGCGGAAAAGAAGTTAAAGCCAAAGAGTTGGGCCAGGGAGTCATCAATGCGGGGGATAGGATAGCTATTCTTTTTCAAGAGCTTATTTAACCGGCGGTAGTCCATGACTATCCAATGACCTCCATTTTTCATTTTAATTAGCAACAGGGAGAAGACCAAGGGCTTTGTGAAGGAACTAGTAACCCCGCGTCTAGTAACTTCTGGAGCTCCGTCCTCATCTGCTGTTCTTCCACCTTTGACTTATGGTATGGTTTGGACCTAATAGGATGGGCATCACCCACATTAATTGAGTGGCACCAGCCCTTCATGTGGCCATATTCATTATCTGATTTAAAAAATTTGTCGCTATAGTCTTTTAATAAAGAATGAACTTCTTCCAGTTCATCTGGGTCAACTCATTCGAAATATCAACATTAGATATAGTACACATCAGGGTATCCATGGGAAAGCCCAAATCTGTCATAGAGCCAACGGAGTGGACACGTTTAATGTCCTCCACTGGACTTAGGAAGCCTCTGCCAATATCCTGGTGTTTTCATATGACCATGTCTTTTCTAGTGAGGTTTCCCAGAAGAAGGGTAATAGGCCTCTGGTAGGCTGGGTCTAGTATCCCAGGCAGTACCTGAGGCTCTAAGGCTAACGCCCTCAAGACTTATAAGATGCAACAAGCAGTGTTGTGGGATTTGAATCGTGAATTTAGTGTCAACCACTCGTTGTTCACCAGGGTTAATCAAGACCTCATCTGCAGCATAGAATTATGCTGTCCCTAGCATCTACTGAAGCAGAAAATATCTTTGTGTTGCGCCCACAGGTGAAATTATGCAAAGTCATAGCTGAAAAAGAGGTATTCAACCAGGCAAGAATATTCATGCTTGATGGGTTCTTTATTGGATAAGACTAAAGGGACTTCATAGTTGAGTAACGAGTGGAAACCTTTCTTCATGTTAATTATTCCCTCGTATCAATCATAAACTGGATACCAATGAGCATATCATATGCGTTGTTGTCCAAGGCCACTGCAGGGGCAAATAAGATAAGCTTCCAGATTTAAATGGGAAGGGAAGAGTATGCCCCAATAGCCCAGGCATTTTTTGGGCCTGCAGTTCCATTTCTTGTGTGTACTCCAAGTCAGGCGCTAAAGCTAAGACTTCCTTGAGCCAGAAGGTGGAGGTTAGTTTTTGAGCAGTCTCAGGGTATTTAATCAGGATAGTTTTCATGGGATGAACCCTCTAATGAGATCAAATTAAGCCAGCTGAGAATTGATCACCATCGCTGGCATAGTCAATAACTTTTGGACACCATAGAATTTGTCTGAGGTAAGTTTCCTCAGGTATAATGGTCTCATCTTTTCCTCTAGCGTTCAAATGATCAGGAACCTCTACTTCCATAGGGGCTCCCAATATATAGTAACCAAAGTCATCGTAACCCCCTCAGATTCATCCCCAAGGGTATTCTCAACCAATAGCATGGCCGCAATTGAGGTAGGGGATATGGCCACATGAGGTGGGGTATGTCATGGTTAATTGAAATAATAGTGGGGACCAACCCCAAGGATAAGGCTGGGCGCCAGGAAGCCCAGAAGGTGAAGCTTTAGGCCCTCCCTGATCTCAGGCACACACTAAACCAACGCTGGGTCCAAGCTAAATATGCTCAGGTTGGTACTAGTGAGGTGCCTAATGCTCAGCCCTTTACGTCAGCCCAGGCGTTAAAACAGACAGTTTACGCAATTAATGCAGATGGTTCAATTTTGTTAATCAAGGAACGGGGTTTTGAAACCCTTTGCATTTATATAATCACATATTCAGGTTGAATCCAACTTCAATTGATTATACAAGTGAAGTCAGTTTCAGCTTATTCTACCAATTTGGATGGCAGTGTTTGCCTATTGGTGGGTCAGTGCTTGGGCCCACTTCAGCGAACCCCATATTTCCCTGACGTAGTTTAATTCTGTTCCCATGACCAACGCTCCTTGTTGGTCGACTTTTCTAATAAACATTTTTCCCGTTTTATGTTTTATTTTATGATATTTTGAATGCTTCTGTGCGCGAACCTCTTTGAGAAGGTCTCACGCTCCATTAACCTTGCTATTATAAATACTCTCAAGCTATCCCCTAGTGAACTGTTGGTTCGCCCAGGTTCCCTCCAACCTGGGTCGCTTAACACCTTCCTCTTTGTGCACCGCATCACTTTTGGTGGGTTATTTATTATAAAACTCGCACTTCTCTGCCTAAGTTGTTATTGCTCCAGCACCCTCTGCTGGGCTCTAGTAACTTTTGTAGTAATGGCTAGTTCCCTAGCATTGACCTTGTGCACCGTGCACTACCACACTGGGAATAGGAGAGTTATAGACACTCTCCTTACATTAGTTGACCAACCACTCAATTTTATGTGCACGACTTTTTTCTGTGTGGTACTTTTCCAAAGTGGAAATGGTGGGCGCTGTCTGTGGGTTTCAGCTGTGGTCAGCCGCACTTCTGTTTCCTCTTTCTCCCAAAGGTTGATACAACATTACATTATTATTTTTAAATTTTTAAATTTATTGCGGGGAAGGCCGACCATGGGACGGACACTTCCAAATATGACTCAGATGAGACAAAACATAGTACCAGGGGAGGCACCCCAGAGAAGCGATGCTATCTCTTGTTGCCAGCGGGAACGCCACTTATGGGAAGGGGGAGGGAACGTGTGTAGGGGGCGTAGCCACTATTGAGCACGTGTGGAGGAAGGGGTCTGATTTGATGAACTAGATTGGGAACCAGGAGGAGACCAGCTGTTGGCAATGTGGTGGGAGATATCCAAACATCCACGCTTGAAAGTGATCCACCAAATGAGACTGGAATCTGTGGACAGCTTCAGGGAGGGTGGGGATGGATCCAGCGATGGCATCCAAGACAATCGTGTGGATAGTCCACATGGCGATTGCAACCACCAGAGCACGAAGGGAGGGTGGGGGGGAGGCCATTGATGAAGCAAACATATCTCTTGACAGACTGAAGGGATGTGTTTGATCCTGGCCTAGCAGACGTTGGACTTCGCGCCATATTACTTTAGAGGTGGTGCACTTCTCCAGGCGGTGAAACAGCGTTCCATACTGGCCACACACGACACTGGATGAGTGTAAAGCATTTGAGCTCTCAGCTGTATGATACACCCGCCTCAGGCAGCGCCACACATGGGAGCGGACTTGAGGCTGCAACAGAGGATGGTGTGCGTATTTCCAGATAGTCTTTTGGGTCTCAGTGGAATAAGGGATGTCCATCATGTCCAGGTAGTCCACCCTGGATAGGACTTGGGGTCGAATGGGGATCACGCCATCATGGATGGGTAGCCCATGTACCTCTTGTGTGAACTGAGGAGAGGGGCGGCCTCTTCGGGTTGTATGTCCACTAATACGAATTCTCCACTCTGCACTTCGCATGAAGAGTAGGATTCGTTTGTAGTGGGTTTTGGTCCCGTGAGGACCTGTGGCTGATGTGTGTGATGCGAAATATTTCATCAGGGAGTGGGGGTTTGATGGATTGTTGAGGCCCAAGGCTCGGGAGAAGTTGGAGTGGGCCGCGTGGGACCAGTGTTGGGATGGGAGTGTAGGAGCAGTGACAGCCGCAATCCAGGTGCCCAGGATCTTGGCGGCATGGGCTTTGAAGTCAAGTAGGCCCATGCCACCATGATGATGAGGGCCAAACATGACCTCTAGCCGTACTGGTGGAGGGCGGCCTGACTAAAGCCAACCTTGTAGCAAAGCATACAGGGATTTGAAGAAGCTTGGGGAGAAGGGGATGGCGTGGGCTCCGAACCAGACTTTGGATAGGAGCATAGAGTTGGCAAGAACAACCCTGCCAGTGAGGGTAGTAGGGTGGGCTCTGAGAGAGGCGATTCGCTTCGTCACGTTGTCCAGTATATGGCACTCCATTACTGCTGACGCGTATCCACCTGCCTCCAACCACACGCCCAGATGGCGTACCGGTCCTATGGTAGGTCGTGGCACAAAGGGGAGCACCAGTGGAGCGGTGTATTTTGAGTTAGTAAGGCGTGGACGTGGGCGAGCAGATGGGCTGGGTTGGGAACTACTTGCTGGGGCCCAGCAGTTCTGAAACTGACTAAGGAGGATGATTTCAGTTTTGGAGGCGTTCAGTGCTGCATTGCTTACCCGGGAATATTCCTGGATGAGGGCTTCAAGCGCGCGTGCATCTTTGTTATTAGACACTCCCACCACGCAATCATCTGCAAATGTCATCATCTTGACTGGGGTTTGGCCTGGCACATGGAATCCAGTGAGTTGAGCATTCACGTTTCAAAGTAGTGGGTCAAAGCTGAAGTTGTATAAGAGTGGGCTCAGGGGGTCCCCTTGTCACAGGCCCCTTTGAGGATGGACTACTTCTGTTAGGAAACCTGGGCCGCGCACTGCCATTGTTGCAGATTCTGTGAGCAGCATCACCCAGCTAATAAAGCGGGGAGGTAGGCGGAATTGTTGGAGGCAGGCCCTAAGGTATTCCCAGTTTACTCTATCATAGGCCTTTTGTTGGTCCAAGAATACAAGTGCCCCAGAGGCTGTGGACTGACACACATTAGCCACAGAGTGCACGTTATCCCAAATTGACCTTCTGGGGATGAAACCGAATTGTTCTGGAGAGATGGTGGCAGATGCTACAGTCCCTAAACGGTTAGCCATGATTTTTGTTAAAATTTTGGTGTCTGTGTTTGTTAGAGAAATAGGGCGCCAGTTGACTAAGTCTAGCCTATCCCCTTTCTTGAAGAGTGTGACCGTAAAGGCCTCATGTCCTCCTGGTAGGAGGCGTGTTTCCAACAGGCTTTGGTTGAGTGAGGCTAGCAGCAATGGGGATATATATTTAAAATATTTTTTGTAGAACTCATATGGAATGCCATCTGGGCCTGGGCATTTTCAGTTTTGGCGCACCATGAATGGTAGTCCATAATTTGTTCAGAGTAATTGAATTCATTATTTCCAGGTATCAGAAAATGGTGCAGATATGAGCTCTGTCGAGAAATTCTGCCATTTCGGCCAGCTGAATTGGTTCAGCTCAATATAACTCAGAGTAATATCTTTGCATTTCGATTGCCACTTCAGCCGGTGTGTCCACAATAGAATTATCCGATCTTCGCACCTGTGTACAGGCCACACTCTGGCATGGTGCAAAATTTTTTTGAAGAAGTATGCGGTGCACTTGTCACCTTTAGTAATGTGTGTGGCCCTGTATTGGATACAAACCCGATGTTTGTGTTGCCTTTCAAGTGCATTGAGGTGGGCTGCTGCCTCCGCCCACTTCTGGCCCCATGCAGGGCTATATCCTGAGGCTGATATGTTGGACTCCAAGTGGGCCAATTCTGCCAGCGTGCATGATATAACTGCCAATGTGGCTCGTGAGCGTCTGGATGAGAGATGGCGATAGTTGCGGATGGTGTCTTCTTTGAAAGTTGCCCATGTGGAAATGGGGTCCGCGCAAAAGGTGCAACAAACAATTTTGCTAAAGTTGCCTCTTCCACCCACGTGGAAAATCCTGGTGATGCGAGCTCTGGGGGGCGGATTTTGCACCAATGTGGAGCCTTTGCAACTGTGATGGGTAAGTGGTATATTATTGAGACCAGTCAGTGGTCAGAGAATTCCACTTTTGTTGTTTTGAAGTGGGAGATGTGGGGTTGGAATTTCGCCGGCACTAGAATAAGGTCAATGCGGGTCATGGACCTTAATTGGCCATTGTGGACGTGGGGATGCATCATGTTTTCGAGCAGTGGGGTATGTCATGGCAGCGCATCCATTAACCCAAGGGTGGCTTTTAGAACGCGTAGTTCTATATGACCCTGTGGGGCGTGGGGTGAGGGCGGCCACCAGTCCATTGGTGAGGTTAGCCAACAGTTCATGTCACCGATTAGGAAAGAATCGAGGGTAGCGGGAGGGATTTGACCGATGAGAAAAATTCCTGACACTCTTATGCACTGTTTGGGGCATAAATGTTGACGATTGTGTGTGCAACATCGGCCCATGAGAAAGTGACAACGAGCACTCAGTCATTTAGGAATGTCTCTGAAGATGTAAATTTGAAAAAATTGTTTTTCTGAATTAGCACCCCACAGTGCTTCAACCAAAAGGATAGGGATGGTAGGAGCATTGTTTTCCAAGCTTCCTCAGAACCTCGTGGACAGTGGGTTTCCTGGATGGCCATGATATCCATGGGTAAATTGTTTTGTAAAAACTCAGTATCCTAGCCCAGGACAGGGAGGCCTTGAGTCCGATGATATTCAGCATCCCTAGAGTGAAGGTTTCCCCCATCGCACCTTAGGTGTGAGGGGGTGAGCCCCCTGGCCTACCAGCCTCTTCCAGGTCCCCACGGGCTTTCACAGCAGCTTGGGTATTAGCAGCAACGCTATCGGTGTTTTTGTTAATTTTTGTGGAAAGAGTCGCATTGGCTTTGGCCTTCACTTTTTGTTTTCCCGACGTCAGACAAATTTTTTGCGGTGCAGATAAGTTCGGTGCACCATCGAGTGGGGCAAAAAATTTTTTTGGTTGGGATAGGTCCCAAGTTGGTTTTGACTGGGGCTTGGGTGCAGCGATTGGGTGAGATCAAATATTCCATCAGATCCTCAGATTGAGTGGCCCGTCTGGTGTGGGCCTCCCAATCTGATTGGGTGATGGATTCCCAAGTTGCTTCCGCCGCAAAGGTCTCCATGTCCTCCTGGCGTTGTGAGTGTGGGATGGTGGTGGTGACCTTGGCCGCTTCCTTGGCCGCGGTCCTATGGGCCTGCTTGGCCTTCTTCCGCTCCTGTGGGGAGATGGGCTTTACCAATAGGTAGCAGCCTTGTGCTCCCCACAGGAAAGCCTCCTTGGTGCTTGCGGTTGGTTCATAGTGCGCCTCTCCGCTGGCCATGGCTGCCGAGGGGTGCTCTTGGAATGTGACGCCCTCTTTGATGGGGCATGCGTGTGCCTTATGGCTGAACGCGTCACAGTGGGTGCAAATGGGGGCGCGCTGTCCACGGTTACCCAGAATGGGTGGGTGGTGTGCCCTGCGATGTCAATAAAGGTGGAGTGCGGGATCTGGGTTAGGTCCTTTGTGATCTCCTCAGTTGGGGTCAGAACTGCGATGGCTTTGCCGGTGCACAGGTGTGGCATCAGCGTGAAACGTTGCATTTTGAAAGATTGTATTTCGCCATATATGGTGAGACCATCTTTCAGGTGTTGCTCCAAAATGTCACGTTTTACCGTAGTAGGCAAAAAGTCAAACGTGAGGAAAATTTGGTTTGATTTTGTCCATCTGGTGCATTTAGTTTCAACGACCCATTGCCCTTTGGGGAGGTCGACCACTATGCGCACTGCTGCAGCCTCATCTGCTGCTATTTTGCTTTTGAAACCTAGGTCCAGCCAACCGTGCGACATGGAGTGAGGTGCAACGTACACCACGGTCGGGAAAATTTTGTGTACATCTTCACAAAATTTTTCCCATAGGGCCATTTTTTGGATTTCCAGATACACACGGACTCCAAATTCCACCGACGAAAGTGGCTGGGAATGTGGCGTGTTGATGTACTGGTTGCATCATACTTGCCACATGAGTATCTCTGGGGAAATTGTGACCACCAGTTTTTTTAGATTTTTTTCTATTCCTCCAGATTCTCTGGGGCGTTTTTGAATGTTAGAGGCTGCGGGCCTTCCGCCTGCTCCTCTTGCCTTGCTTGCCCAACTGCTCCCAGACATGGGCGCAGACTAATCCCCTCTATGAGATTATCAAACTAGATTTAGTCTTGAATTGAATGGGTTGCAAAAGTGTTTGCAACGAGAAAGAAAAGTAACATTACATTATTATGTTTACCCCCAACTGGAAAGTATCCATCCTTTGTGCTTGTACCTGGTAGATACGGATGCTTCAATGTCCAAAAGTCGTGATTCCCCAACTTTCCGCTAAAATTATCAATTTCCATTTAAATAAATGAGTTTTCCTTTGACAGCGCATTCAGACAATGCTGGCAGAATTGGCGCAGATGGTCCTGGGGTGTTGGCCTTGGATAATGTTGGGCATTTCGTTGCAGTTAGGGGAATAAGGTCATTCACATCTAAAATGCGCTTTATGATGATAATCTTATCTAAACCTCTGAGCTGTTTCTTGGCTTTTATGGCCTGGATGAAACCTTAGTTCAGTATATCAAATACCCTGAGAACCCTCGTTTGACCCTTACCATGATCTGGGGCACTCAAGTGGAGAGAAAAACTTCCTTTAAAATATGATAAAGTATATGCACCTGCAGAAGGCATGGCGGGGTATGTGGCCTCAGTATTAAGAGTGGTCAACTATCCCTCCACCTTCTATGATTCCAAAACATACTTGATGGCTTGCTTGAGCCAGAAGAAGAACTTTTGGTGAGGTGTTGTCATTGTCTACCTTAAATAAAGACCTTTACCGGTATTTTCTACTGACTGCTACTCTCTCCTTCCCTTTAGGGAAACTCAGCACCACTATTTTGGTGGATACTGGCGCCTCTGAAAACTTTATGTACCAGAGCTTAGCCGACTACCTTGGACTGAGTTACTTGCCAGGTGGTATGGTTAAGTGAGGGGCGTCCCAAGGTATTCCCACTCTTCAGATCATTGAGACAGTGGACTATCAGGCTGGCAAGTACCACTTGCCTGATCACTTCAAAGCGGTCAAAACCTCCTGTTCCTATCATTTTGGGTGTGGAGTGGTGGCGAAAGTTTGACATTATAACCAACCTGAAAGAGAATACCCTATATATCTCACCTTGAAGAATGGTCGCACATTCATTGTGCCTTTGTCAGAAGAGAATGCCCAGGGCAAATTGCCCCATTGGACCCACCTTCACCCTTATAGCCTTTCCCCTTTGCTGAAGCCCTCAGTGGAAGTTCCTATACCTTCTTGGTTGGAGGGTTTGGAATCCTATTTTGATGCAGCATCCACTAACGCACTCCCTGAGCACTCTAAGTTTGATTATGACTTCAAGATCACTGTGGATTTGGTGCATATATCTTCCCCCATTTACCCATTGACTGTCCGGGAGGAAGAGGCGTTGGATGTGTGGGTGAAGGAACAGTTAGCCAAAGGTGCAATTTTTCAGCGTACCTCTCCTGTATGCTCCCCACTTCTCTTTGTTGAGAGGTCTGATGTTACTCTACGCCCATGCGTAGACTATGGGAACCTCAGCAATGTCACTGTACCAGATCTACATCCCATCCCTTTAGATTCTCAGATTTCACGCTATGTGGAGAGGGCTAAGGTCTTCTCCAAGCTGGATTGCCTCAATGCGTTCAATCTAATTTGGATTAAAAAAGGGCAAGAGTGGTTAACTGCATTCCTTACCAGACAAGGGATCTTCCAGTTTCAGGTCATGCCCTTTGGGCTTAAGTATGCCCTTGCTTTCTTTCAACGACACATTGATGCAGCGTTGGGGGACTTGTTAGGGGTATGTGCGGTTGCCTACATGGATGATATCCTGGTGTTTTCCCCTGATCAGGAGTCCCATGCAGTTCACCTTCAGCAAGTAGTGGAGAGATTGAGGGCTGCTTGCATTACCCTCAAGATTAGTAAATGAGAATTCTTCAAGTCCCAGGTTACTTTTCTGGGCAACGTCGTTTTTGACTAGGGCCATATTATAACTCCTGACAAGGAGAAGGCTATTCGTGAGTGGCCCACCCCCACCTCAGTCAAGGAATTGAGGAGCTTTTTTGGGGACGTGTACGTTCCTCAAGAATTTCACGCCAAACCTTTCTGAGGTGGCAGCACCCTTATATAAGCCAGCAGTGCTAAGGTGCTTCAGTGGTTCCCCATTTTGGAGGATGCTTTCCAAGGAGTGAAGTGCACCCTTTCTGTCCACGACTATCCTTTGATATGTTGACCCTTCAAGGGAGTTCTTTGTGTCCACTGATGCCTCCAACTTCGCCATAGTGGCTGCCTTGTTACAAGTAGGCAAAGATGGTATTGAGCATCCGGTGGGATATTTTTAAGGAAAATGTCTCTGCCTGAATTGAATTATGCCATTTATGACAAGGAGTTACTAGCAGTGGTGGAGGCGTTGACATATTGGCTTCACCACTTGCATGGCTCTACCCAACCACTCCAAGTACGTACAAATCACCGTGCCTTGCTGTACTAAGCCCCTCATGTCCTAACCCCACGGCAGACCCATTGGCATGAGACCCTTTCCCAATTTGCATTCTCTTATTAATTCACCATGGGCAAGGATAATGGTTTGGCAGATGCTTTAAGCCGCAACCCTGCTTTGGCTCTTGATCCAAAGGAGGTAGAAGTCCACAACACACATGTGATGATTCTCCAAATAAAATTCTGTCTCAACTTCCCTCTCCCCTGGCCAACGGGCCAGCGCTTGCACCTCTGGAAAACGTGGAGGAATATGGTATATTCAAAAAGGTTGTCCTTTCTCAGCTGCTGTCAGCTGAATATACTATGGTGCTTGCTAAGAACGCTTTAAATCAAGAGTACCTATCCAGGGGTTATCAAGTAAAGGGTGAGATGGTGTGGTTTCAGGGGCGCATTTGAGTACCTGCTGGACCACTGTGCGTGGAAATCATCTGGGACCATCATGATGGAATCACCATTGGTCATCCAGGGAAAGCAAAGACTTTAGAGTTAATACGTCACACCTACAATTGGAAGGGCTTGCCTGCTCAGGTGGGACGGTATTGTAAGGAGTGCCTGGTATGCAACCGGATGAAACCCAATCGTCAGCCTTAAGCAGGGTTGTTGGTACCATTCCAAAAGGCCGATGGGCCTTGGACTTCCCTCTCAGTTGATTTCATTGTGGAATTACCTGCCTCTGATGGTTATAATACCATCATGGTTGTGGTGTACCAGTTCACAAAGTTCACCAACTTTTTCCTTGCAGAACTACAATAACTGCAGATGAGATGGCTAGGCTCTTCATTACCCATGTGTTTGCGCTTCATTGGGTTCCCCAAGAAATTATCAGTGACTGGAACCCCAGTTTACCTCTGTTTTTTGGGAAGAGTTGTGTAAGACTCTTCAGATTCTCCCTTGCCATTCAACTGCCTATCACCCCCAATCAGGTGGGCAGAGAGAGCGAGTGAACCAGTACTTGAAACAGTTTCTGCGATGTTACACCACCGCGGATCATTTAGATTGGGTTTTTCACCTCCCTATAGACCAAGTTATTTACAACAACACTTTGCATTCTTCTATTGGTTAAACCCTTTTTCGCCAACCATGGCTTTAACCCCGCTTTTAACATGGAGCATAGTTATGGTTCTAAGGTTGAAGCGGTGGTGGACTTTTCCAAGACTATCAAGAAGGTCCACCAAGGGGTTTCCACAAGTTTAGAGGCGGCAATGCAAGTGTATAAGGAGAACGCTGATGGTAAACTCCAAGTGGGTCCCACGTATAAGGAAAAGGATCTTGTGATGCTTGATGCTTGTAACATCCCTAACAAACAGCCATGCAAGAAGCTGGGACCAAAGAGGATTGGCTCTTAACGCGTTGTTAGAAAAATGGGCTATGCCTCATACTAGTTAGATCCTCCCTCTTATTTTGGATCTTCTCTGTCTTCCATGAAAACAAATTGATGTTGTTCAAGGGCCCCCCACCAGAGACTTCTGAGGCCTATCTCGTGGATGGGCGCCAAAGTGGGAAGTGGAAGAAATAGTTGCCTCCCGCTGTGTTAAAAGAAGGCTTGAGTACCTGGTATCCTGGAATGGTTTTGACGCTGCAGAGAACAGTTGGTTCCAGCGCGTGACTGTGTGCATGCCCAAGATCTGATTGAAGCCTTCCACAAGCGTTTCCCCTAGGCTTCTGGATCTCAACACAAACCAACCGTTGACGCCATGAAGTTGGCCCCAGCCTACAAGAACTTTTCCCTTGCGCAAGCCCCTGGAGGGGGGTTGAGCCCTGTCGGGAGGAGAGGGTAATGTCATGGTCAAATGACATCATAGTGAGGACCAGACCCAAGGATAAGGCTGGGTGCCAGGAGGACCAGAAGGTGAAGCTTCAGGCTCTCCCTGAACTCAGGCACACACTAGACCAACGCTGGGTACAAGCTAAATATGCCCAGGTTGGTACTAGTGAGGTGCCTAATGCCCAGCCCCTTACATCAGCCCAGGCGTTAAAATGGTTGTTTTATGCAATTAATGCAGATGGTTCAATTTGGTTAGTCGAGGAACGGTGTTTCAAAACCCATATCATTTATGAAATCACAAGTTTGGGTCAAATACAACTTTAACCAATTACATGAGTGATTTTGGTTTCAGTGTATTCTACCAATTTGAATGGTAGTGTTTGCCTATTGATGGGTCAGTGCTTGGGCCCAAACAAGCGAACCCCATATTTCCCTGACTTAGTTAGTTATGTTCCCATGACCAACACTCATTGTTGGTCAACTTTCCTAATAAGCATTTTTCCCATTTTATGTTTTATTTTATGATAATTCAAATGCTCTTGTGCGCAAACCTCTTTGAGGAGGTCTCACGCTCCATTAACCTTGCTATTATAAATACTCTCAAGCTATCCCCTAGTGCACGGTTGGTTCTCCCAGGTTCCTTCCAACCTGGGTCGCTTAACCACTTCTTCTTTGTGCACCACATCACTTATGGTGGGTTATTTATTATAAAATCGCACTTCTCTGCCTAAGTTGTTAATGCTCCAGAACCCTCTGCTGGGCTCTTATAACTTTTGTACTAATGGCTATTTCCCTGAAGTTGGCCTTGTGCACCGTGCACTACCACGCTGGGACAGGAGAGTTATAGACACTCTCCTTACAAGGTACTTATCCTCTTAACATACTTCTTTCCAGCAAGCCCTTTATGTCACAGAGGTTACCCTTGGGGCGCGCAACTACCAGCTTAGCTTTATGAAAGCACAGCGGCTTTGGTGAGCTTGTTCAGGAGCATAAAAAACTACTTTACAGGTCACTGATCTACATGAGGGCGTGAATCCTTTTTAAGTTGCACTGAAGCAGCAGGTTTTGCAGGAAGGAATGGCATAGGTGGGCTCACTACCAACTGTTCAACTGGAGGAAGCTCCACAATGGTTAAAGCTGAAGGTTTCACCTCAGCTCTATTTGTTGTGGCACATAAATGGAATTCAGTCAAATCTAACAGAGCCTCTTTTATACTGCGGATGTTTTTGAAGTGATGTTTCACTGAGATGATATACCTGGCTAGAGTGGATTGAAAGGCTAACCCAATTATCATAGCTGTGATAGCATCATCCAGGGTTAGCATGATAGATGCGGACAACCTTTGCACAGCGAGGTAAAATCGCTCAGAAAAGGCAGTGGTTGATTCGCCCTCATTCATACTAAGACGCATAAAGGCCTGTTTATCCTCGTGAAGACTCTGCTTTGATCCAAATTCAGCCAAAAGAGCTTCCTTCACCTCTGACCAGGTATGCAGTGAGGCCATGTGAGGAACTATTGTCTCTTGTGCTATGCGACTTAAGCAAGGAAGGTTTTATTGAACTTTTTCTTATCCATTGCGCCATACATGGTAGCTTCATAAACATACAAAAAGGAAGCAATGCTCCCTTCACCAGGGGTATACTTCTCTTTAAAAGGGGTTTGAATGGGCGCTGCTCATGCTCTTTGAGATGGGATAGAGCGCTTGCTAGTTGATTTTCCAGGGCAACTAAACGTGATTCATTTTGAAGAGGTAAAGTTAGAGGGTTACAAATGTTTTTTAGCACTAGGTGGTCCCAACCTAAAGGGGGGATACACCAATCTTAGAGGGTTACAAATGTTTAAAGCCTCCATTTTAAATGATTTTTGGTGGTTTACAGGGCAGCCCCTGTAGTGAGCACCACTTTGTAGGAAACCAGCTAGTTGAGTGCTCACTGGTGCTAAACTGCCACTGGATTCCACAACAGTTTTATTAATTTAAAGTAAAAAACTAATAAAAGTAAAAAGTTGGGGGTTTGAGTTTTTATTATTGTAAGTATGGGAAGAGAATAAATGATCCCTCTCAATATTCAACCAGTCAGTATTTAATCTGGATAGATGGTTGAGGGGAATTCAATGATAAATTTGGAATGGCTTGTTACCATCCAAATAAGTAAATATACAGATTTGCCCTACCAAAGCTTGGAAACTTGGATTACTTTGAAGAAACAACAGATGGAAAGGATTTTGGGGCAGAATGTATCCATGCAGTAATGATTTGATATATTTCAACCAATCACCATTTGATGAAATAATTTCATCTTGGGGGACCTCTTCCACATCTATAAAAGGGGTGGTCCCCACTTAGATGTTGTAATGGAACTTGATGTGGCAGGGGGAGAGCCACTTGATGAATGCCTTATAATATGCTGCATGGTTGGAGTAATCAGATTACTAGATTTTGAGTTAATTGCCCATTTTGTATTTGGAAAAGTATTACCCCAATTTGTAGGGTTCTTGAGAATCAGCCAGGGTCTTTTGGCTGATATTGTCAGTATTTTTGTTTAATTCAGTATTACTTTGAGATTGGACAAGTAATTGGCCAATTCTTATAGGTTGAATTAGGACTATGCTTACCTAAAATATTTTTTTGCCAAAGTCAAGATGTAAAATGTCCAACAATGCCTGTGAAAGTTTAAAAATCATAAAAATTATTATTTTTATTTAAAATAAAAAGCTTTATATGCAAGATTTGAAAACCCTGTTTTTTCTCAATTGTATTCACTATATTGTTACAACTGAGCAGTTTATATTCACCTTGATTTGATATTTTAAATAGTTTTGTTAAGTGGTTATTGGTCATTTTTGTTAATTAATAAGTTAATCTAAATCAAAACTTTAAATCAGGTATCCAATTGATTTTAAAGATATAACCTCTCTCATAATCAGCTCAGCTTTTGGCTCTTAACATTTTCACATCTATATATCAACCATTTTTAACTTACAACACTTTGGTAATTGACTCATTGATACCAATCTGATAGATTTCTACCATTTACTAAGCTCCCTACATCAGTTAGAAATTTATTGCCCATATTCATATGTTAAGAATATCCAATTATGGATTTTATAAGACAAACTTATTCATCTCCAACATCAACTCATCTCCACTAGTATCGCTTAAACCCAAATTGAAATTGATCAAATGATCGTTTTAAAAACTAGTAGTCTATATAAAAATGAATGTTTCTTTGTTTCTTTGTTTAATTCATATGTGTTACTATACCATTTATCCAATTGTGATGAAACTTTGGTGAGTTGTTGTGTACATAAAAAAAAGGTTTCTGATTTTTATAAATCCAAATTTTTCATAGTAAAATAAAAAGTTGTTGTATGCTAAAAAAACCCTGTATGTTCTCAATGGTATTTGCTATAATGCTACAGCTGAGCAGTTTAATATTTTGTTAGTTTGATAGTTTTAATATTTTTGGCAAGCGGTTGGTGGCTTTAGGTTGATTAATAAGCTTTGTGGTTTTGGTAAGCACTAAGTGGTTGGTTAATTCAATAAGTTAATTGAGTTTTGGTAAGCTGTTGGTGTTTTTTTGATTATTTCAATAGGTTTAGTTTGGGGTTATTGAGAAGAGTTGGTAATTGGTAGATTTTGTATGTTCAATGGTTTTAGCTAAGTGGTTTATCTATGCATGATATAAAATTTAATATACTTAATTCAAACTGTCTTTTATCAACCCTTAATGAATCTGGATAGAACCATTAGCTTTTTATAATATAAATTTTAATTTAATTATTCCAAATGAGGAGGACGCTGCAGAAGCTTCAAATCCACTTATTTATAAAAATACTCCCATCCCTACTACCTGTACTCGCCTCCCATTTGACAATACACTGATGGTGTCATTTGCATTCCTTCCTTCCCATCTTTCCCCCAACTTTTATATGATCAGTTGATGGTGGGTCTTATGGCTTATGGCAGTCAGCCCAACCTCGTCTTTGCCGTTCCCTCTGGAGTGGAGCGCCTTGCTGCCCCTCATGCAACTGCCACCATAATACCACATTACCCTGTCATAGCCCACCAGATCCCCCTGTGCTCATATTGCAGCAGCGCCCAAGCAATTCTTTTGGGCTCATGTAGATAATGGTCACCAAATTTGTCCCCTCTGCTTCAGGCTCAACAATTCAAAAATCCTGCCCCCATATCACTTCCTCTGATACAGCTTTGGAGCCCTAATCAGCAGTTTCTGAATGGGGCAGTTTGCTGCCCCTCTCACTCAACAATCTCATTCAATGAGCCTGGATTAGAAATCATCCCCTACTAAATTAACTACCCACATTAGCCCACCCAACTCTGCCCCAGCCAATCAGAGTCAGGCTTGGACGCCCTAAATACCCAAGCAGCCAATTCGCCTCCTACACACCCAAATTCATCCACTATTCTTGTAAACCAAAATCCATGGGACTTATTGGCTGAGATTGATGATTCAGGTAAGTTTATTGTGAGTGAGATATCTGGTCAACTGCTCAGCCAGTTCAATTATGGTTGAGTTGAATTTTTCATTTCTAATTTTGATGATACCCCATCTCCCAAACGTTTCACTCCTAAACTCAATGCTGCCCCCTACCAAAGTGACCATCAGCTCGCCTTTGCAGTGGTGGCCTCCCCCATTGCCCAAACCTATGCAAAGCAGCAGCCCAATCATTGGCTCAATACCAACTAGGTCTTCCCACACTCTACTTCTCCCTGATTTCCCCAAATCAGCCCGCAGCAATATGTCAAAACTATTTGACAATGTTGAAGCCACTGTTATTCATGTCACTAAACTAGCAGAATTTAACCCATCTGCTAAAATCATCATCCATAGTGTAATGGTCAAGGTGTAGCCTAACCATCACTGCCCTAATCTTCCCTAGGGTGATGATCGAGGCCAAGGAGAGGGGCACAATAGCTACAAACTTTATAAATGGCAATCTGACAAATCAGATGCCTAAAAATCAAAGCAAATTAAAAATTGCGAGGCTGACGAGGAAGGAAAGCCTTGAAAATGGCGCTCTGGCCAACCAGATGCTGCCAAATCAAATATTACCAAATGTGATGATGAGAGAGCGGACCCTCAGACTCAAATTTCCAGCCAACCAGGTGCAGCCAAGTTCAATGCCCCAAAATGTATTGACAAGGATGAAAATCCTTGTAAATGGCGCTATGGCCAACCAGATACCACCAAAATAAATATTACTAAATGCGGCGATGAGGGGTGGACCCTTGGACATGAATTTCCGGCCAACCAGGTGTGGCCAAATCTGAGGTCTCTAAATATATCAATAAGGATGAAAATCCTTATAAATGGCGCTCTGGCCAACCAGATGCCACCAAATGAAATATTGCAAAAATGGCTATGAGGATAACCCTCATAAATGGCGCTCTGGCCAATTGGATGCTGCCAAACCCCTGTTGACAATATTGAGGAATATGGACAAAGAGAATGGCCCAGGCTTTGAGAACAATTTGAATGCCAAATAAATGCAGAAAAGTTTCTGCAACTGTGAGGGTACCTGGTCCTAGTTCAGGAGCAGGTCTCGATAAGGAAATTGAGGGTTTAGATCCTCAGGTTATGCCTGTCATTGAGAAGATGCCCACAGACTTTGCAGAGAACAAGACCCACTCTTCTCCCTAAGCTCAGTATAAATCTGAGCTAATGAAACGGCTTTCCACAGTTTTGCCTTCTATAATCTTAAAATAAACTTAATAAATTCAAAAACAAATTTTCAAAATTGGAAATCAGTTTATTGAGGCCTAAAGGGAAACTGCACATGGACCACAGCTCAGACTTTGACAAGGCCATTGAGTCTTTATATGCTCTTTCTGGGGTCAAACCCTCTTGCTGAGCACCAGCATAGTCCTGACTGTGGCGTAAACTTTCATAGTAAAGTGCTTCCCACATAGTCGGATTAGGGACATTTCAACAGCAGGATTATCCTGCCTGTGGGCACTTACCTGGGCACTCTTGCCTAACTGCTTTGTGGCAGTGTTCAGAGACCCCATGCGTCACACATAGTATTTCCAATTTTGCCCAGCTCCCAGATGCCCGCATTCAAGCTGAGCATCACTTAGCAGAATTTGTTGAAGATGTTTACAGTGCAGCTCTTAACGAAGAGGAGGAGAACTCTTACTACCCAAAGATCGGTGTATCCCCCTTTAGGTTGGGACCACCTAGTGCTAAAAAAAGAGAACTCTTACAACACTGCCATCCACCCACACTACGCTGATGCTCCAACGCCCTGGATAATCACTTTTGTTCACTTAATATAGAAAATGACATTGTCATGGTGGATATGTCCAAAGAAAACCTGCCCAACCCCCTCACCTCTGCCATGGTGGGTTAGCAGTTTCTGCCCCCACCTGGTTAGAAGTTTTTTGTTTTGTCTTCCCATTATTTTGATTGAGTCATTTTATTTTGCTTTGATTTTTGGTACAGTCCATCCCCTGGTCAGCATACCTCAAATAAAATTTACATTTAAAATTTAATAATTTAATCATTTCAAATGGTTTTTTTTATTAAACTTGAGTGACGCCAGGTAACTCTTCTGGTACTTTATAAATTTTGAGAATAGTAATAGAGTAGGGTAATAATATTCCTCTTCTCACCATTAGCGCCTAAGTCATGTGCCAGCCCATACTAATACCAAAGCGACCAATAGCTTGCAATGATGGCGATGCCTCACCTAATTACTATCCACTCTGCAAGGCAATTGTAAAATCTGCCACCTTAAAGGCCAATGGTGTGCACCTCCTATCTTTACGCCTGACTTCTCTGCCATCAACAAGTGCAAAATCCTCACTCTTTACACAAAAGTGACTATTGCAGTCTGCGCCATTTCAGCAGCAGCAAATTAAAATTAAAAATCAAAGGTAATGCACTAGAATCTCAACACTTTTGCCTCCCTCCCTGATGTCTGTATTCAGGTAGAACACAAACTTTTCTAAATTTTTAAATTTATTATTGATTGCCATACTGATCCATGATAATTATCCATACAACAAATTTAAGCCCTATCACATCAAAGCCCTCATTCCATTCCTCTCTTCCATAATCTATATATTCTGTAAGGTCTTAGCTGCTGAGGAAGTACCCAATCCCTTCTCCCCCTCCACCATGGTTAGATAGGTATTTTGGTGATTCTTCTTGTTGGAGTGTTTCAATTTGACATTCCCATTTATGCCTCACCCATCCTCAAGTGCATTGCCTAAAGGCACATACTCTCATATAAAAATTAATTGGGGTTTTTTTATAAAAAATATTTTAATAAAAATCATATATAGGATCAAAAATAATAGGAGATTCTGATAGTAAACATATATAATTTCAACGGAGCTTTTAGTATTATTTAGTGATTTAGACCTTTCTTTCCGCTTGATAACACATTTGACCAAATTTAAATTACAGAAGAACTAACAACTCCAGAAAACCAACAAACAGCAAACCACCAATGTCCAGGCCTAACTGCCCACTGCTCCAAAATGGGGCAGTGGCGAAACCCCCTTAGCATCTTCTGCCCGCCAGGGAAACGCTTTTGAACCAGATCAACTAGCCCCCCAATTCCTCAGGTTAATATTCCCCCTAGGATCTTGCCCTCCACCTCACACGTTCTCAAATGGTGCCTCGTAGCCCCACTGTGCTCTCCCAAAGCAAGATGTGATTTGGGCTCTGGGTCAAATATGGCAACTTGCTCCCCTACAACGACAAACAAATAATAGAACTAACTTAGGTGCTTATGCA
This sequence comes from Massospora cicadina, assembly GCA_022478985.1. Lineage (NCBI taxonomy): Eukaryota > Fungi > Entomophthoromycota > Entomophthoromycetes > Entomophthorales > Entomophthoraceae > Massospora > Massospora cicadina. The sequence goes on from JAKSZP010008352.1 coordinate 39,397, forward strand.
CCCTGCAGGCTTTATTGACTTCCACCCCTACAAGGGGTACTTTGACCTCAGCTTCACTTGCAAAGCCAATGCTGCAATCACATCCAACATTCCCCCAGAGTTCAAGGAAAACCCCATCCCAACCACTCACACCCAGTTGCCTGATGACACCACGCTTGTATTTCAATTTGCAGGCCTCCCCACACACCTCCCCCTGAAACTTTATAAAATTAAATAATAGCTGGGTTGTCAGTATATGGTGCTGACCACATTTTACAATTTGTGGTTTCCAATGGGCCAACCAACTAGTGGGCCCTTGCGCCTTTGCAACTATACACCCAATATCAAAAAAATTGCCATTTCAATTCCCCCTCGCACCATTGTCCTCTCTGCCCCCAACCACCCTTTCTGGGTCAGAGTAGATAAGGGGCGCACGATCTGCCCCATTTGTTTTGACCTGGACCACTCAAAGTTGTGCTGCCCCACCATAGCCCAAGATGGAGCCCGCATGCTCGATTCTTCCCATGATGCTCCCTTCCTGACATAAATTTCTTTTCAAATGGGTACAATCCTCCCTCCACCTCCACCCAAAATGGTAGATGCAACTGCCACGGATTCAACCATTAAGGAACTAACATGCCAAACCACTCTTACTCCAACTAATCAGGAGCCATCATGGAACTCAGTAAATTTAAAAAAACCCACCCAGCCACTCAAATTCAGCTCACCCATATGCTGATCAACCTATCATCTTCAACCAAAATCCCTGGGATTATTTGGAGGAAGTTGATGATTTGGGAAATCCAATCCCTGACTTGGTTCAGGCCCCAGGCCTCAAAATGTACCTAAATGCAGAATATGTGGCTCAATTTCCAACTCGCCACTATGCTCTACGCTCAAGTGATGATGAAGCTCTGAAGTGACCGCCAACTCACCAAAGAGGCTGTTGCCTCTCCTGATTGTTGCCCCCTCAGAAAGGCCATAGCAAAATCAGTTGCAGTCTTGGCCAAGGGGGTACCCACCCCTGTCCTTTCCCCATGCAACAAATTCATAAAAAAGAATTTCCCCCAATTCCAATATGTTGCCCACAAGGCAATACAAAAAGTAGTGATGGTCACAAAATTTGGCCCCAAAATCCACATTACCAGCAACAACATCACCACCCTTACTATGCTACCCAAAGTTTTCCTTGAGGCTGAAAAAGCCCTTTTGAATATATCACAACCCTCCTCATAGCTAAATTTGAGCCTACTGAGCCACTTTGCTACCTTAACCCCCGTTTTGAGGATGCACCCATGCCCTTCCTCTCAGCGCTCAGCCATACACTGTCCAACACCAAGGAGGAAGATGAGCCTCCTAATACTGACTCACACCCCACCATGGACGCATAGCAGTATACTGCATCCAACCTGGTTGGTTAATTTTAGTTTTTAATTTTTATTTTTTACTTCAATTTGAGTGACCCATTCATCTCTTTATTTTTGTTTAAATTCTAGCATAGTTTAAGTTTTGCTCCTTGGAGCTCATTATTATCCATCCCCTGGTCAGCTTCCTCAGTTAAATAAATATTTAGTAATTTTATAGGTTATTATGTTTTGGTAAGAAGTTGGCAGTTTCAGTTTTTTATTCTATAAGTTCAATAATTAATTTTAGCTGAGTGGCTGATGGTTTTGTAAAGTGAAGTTTTATATTGGTTTTGGTTGCTTGATAAATGGTTTAGTAATTAGATAGTTTTAATTGTTTTGCTGAGTGGTTGATTTTAAGGCAATTTGATACTTTTATCTGGTCTTAAAATTGAGTGGTTGGTGGTTTTTTGTAGACTCAAAGGGATCAATAGTTTCAGGTAGGGGTTAAGGTTTAGTTAATTTGTTAGTTTAATTGGTTTTGCTGAATAATAAAGGTTGTATAGAATTAATAATATTTTTACTTGATTTTATTCATCTCACCATCTTATTTGTCCTGAAATCTTGCATCCTTCATCTAACTCATTTTCTGACATACACTACTGAAATTATTTTCCCAATTACTAAATCAGATGTCAAAACAGTATTCCACCATAATTTTTCTAGCTTTTAAAGTAAAATTAGAAGTTTCATATGTAATAAATAAATCTTTTATATGTTGTTAATGGCAATTGGTATATTTTTATAGCTGGGCAGTTTGATATTTATTATTTAATAGTTTCAATTGTGTTTCCAAGCAGTTGGCAGTCATTTGGTTAATTAATAAGTTAATTGTTTTAGTATGTAGTAAGTGATTGGTTGATTGGATATTTAAATGGTTTTGGTAAGCTGCTAGTTGACTTAAATTGATTGAATAGGTTCAATTTGTTTGTTTGTATATTCCAATCTCAAACTAAGCAATCTTTTTTAAAACAACTGTAGCACAAATATTCTATGCAACAGTAAAAAACTCTAAGCAATCTTTTTATATTTTATAAAAAGTAAAATTTATTTCTACTTATCAATGACCACTTACCAGTTAAAAACTAATTAATTAGTATTATATTGTTAACTTTAAACCCACAAAAAACGCTGGTTAAATGCACTTTAAAAAAACATAAGGACAAAATTCTCTATATAACTGTCATTGTGTGTATCTATATATGAGACATGATATCTAATAAGCAAATGAACTATAAATCTACAAACTTTGCACAAAAACTCTATATTATTTGAGAATTTTAATGTTCTATTTTTTACCAAAAAGCTAATTTTAGTTAAGGTTTATTTTTTTCTAATATATATAAAATGGATGTTTCTTTCTTTGTTTATTTGTTATTTTCAAGGAAAAAAGCTTTTTTTCTCTCGTTGCAAACACTTTTGCAACAAATTTAATTCAAGTCTAGTAAAGTTTGATAATCTCACCAAGGAGATTAGTCAGCACCCAATGTCAGGGAGCAGTTGGGCGAGTAAAGTTAAGGGCACATGTGTTGGCCCCACATCAACCAAATTTTGTAAATGCCCTCAGTGAGTCTGGCAGAATAGATAAAGTTAGTAATAAAAAACTGGCAGTTACCATTTCCCCAGAAATCTTGGCCTGGAAAGTGCACTGCAACCAGTTCATCAATACACCACACTCCCAACCACTTTTGTTAGTGGAACATGGGGTGCATGTTTTCCTGGTTATTCAGCAAACAGCGCTTTGGGAAATGTTCTGTGGAAATGTACACACACATTTCCTGAATGTGGTGTACGTTGCACCCCACTCCATGCCATGTGGTTAGCTAATATTGGCTTCAAAACAAAAGAAGCGACGATGAAGCCATAAAGCTGCACGTAGTAGTAGACCTCCCAGATGGCCAGCGGGTAGCCAAAACAAAGTGCACCTGATGGACTAAGTCAATCCAAATTTTCGTGACCTTTGACTTCCTACCCACAATGGTCAAACGCACCATGCTTGAGCACCACCTGAAAGCTGGGCTCACCATTTACGGAGAAATACAATCCTTTGAAATGCAGTGCTTTATGCTGATTCCAAACCGGTGCACAGGTAAAGCGATTGCTGTTCTCACCCCATCTGCAGTGATAGTGGAGGATTTGACCCAAATCCCACACACCACTTTTGTCATAATCAGTGGACGGAATACCCATCCTTTCTGGGTCACTGTGGATAGTGCGCCTCCCTTCTGCACGTTCTGTAACTCTTTTAGCCACAAGGCCCACAACTGCCCTTTCAAAGAGGGCGTTACTCATCAAAAGATTATCTCAGATGCAATGGGCGGAGCAGACACCCAATATGAACCAGCATTAGACACTGGCGAAGCCTTCCTGTGGGGAGCGCAAGGCTGTTACATTCTTTTAAAGCCAGTGTCCCCACAAGAGTGGAAGAAGGCCAAACAGGTCCTCAAGGCATTAGCCAAGGAGGCGGCCAAGACCGCGTCCGCCATCCTGACAGCCCAACTCCAGGAGGACGTTGAGACTTTCATGGTGGAAGCAGCTCACGATCTCTCAACCAATAATATTGGGACACACAAGCCAATTGGGCTGCCCAAGATGAAATTCCAATGGATGTATCAGTTTCACCTGACTAATGTGCCCAAGAATCAATTGGGTCCGAGTCACTCACTGGCAATAATGCTGAAATTACACCTCCAAGAGATGGTGCACCAAAAATGCACACACCACAAAGAGCTAGGCCCACAGCGGGGAAAAAAGCGAAGGCAAAGGCCAACACAAACCCCACTGCTAAAGCTAACCATTCTGATATATACTCTGTAGCATCGCATACCCAAGGCGTCAACAAGCGCCATGAAGAAAAAGAGAAGGCTGAAGGGCTCAAGTGCCCTTCCCCTCACACCTAAGGTGTGATGGGGGAACCTTTACTTTAAGGACGTTGAACATCGCTGGACTCAAGGCCTCGCCATCCTGGGCTAGGAAACTGAATTTTTTACATAATAATTTACCCGTGGATATCCTGGCCATCCAGGAGTCCCACTGTCCGCGCGGTTCTGAGGATACATGGACAACCATGCTCCTCCCCTCCCTGTCCTTCTGGTCTGAGCACTGTGGGGTGCTTGTTCAAGTGAACATAATTTTAAAATTTTTTGTCAAATTTATACCCAAACAGCTGCATCCTTGTTGTCACCTTTTAGTGGGACGATGCAGTGCATGCTATCATTAAAATTTATGCCCCAACCTGTGCATGAGAACGTCAGGAATTTTTCTTGGCAGTCAATTCCCTTCCGCTACCCACTAACCATTCATTGTCAGAAACATGAACTGCTGGATGAACCCATCCACAGACCGCTGGCCCTCATTGACTACACCCCCACAAGGCATTTTGAACTTCACGTTCTCAAGGCCACCCTAGGGTTGTTCGATACCTTGCCATGCCAAGCTCCACTACTCAATAAAATGTCACGCCCCCATGTACACAACTGCCTGTTAAGGTCCTTAACCCACATTGACCTTATCATCGCGCCGCTCAAATTTCATTCCCAAATTTCCCACTTTGCCATGACCAAAACCAATTTCTCTGACCACAGGATGGTATCAATCTCCTTCAGCTTATCCAACTTAGAATCCCAGGTGCCATATTGGTGCAAACTTTGCCCTGCCAAAATTGCATCGCCAAGATTTTCCTCATGGATGGAATCTATGACCTTGGCTCCAGAGTTTGTTGCACAGTTATGTGCAGATCCAATTTCCACCTGGTTAACCTTCAAGATGAGCACAATCCGCCAGGCGCGCCACCTCTCCTCCCGCCACTCACGGGCTGCCTTGGCAATTATTTCGTGCATACTGGCAGAGTTGGACCACCTGGAGTCCAACGTCCCTGCCTCAGGCTACAGCCTGGCTTGGGGTCACAAGTGGGCATAAGTGGCCGCCCACCTCAATGCAGTGATGAGACAACACAAGCATTGGGTTTGAGATCAGTATAAAACTAAACATATTACAGTGGGTGACACATGCTCCATTTACTTTTTTTTGAAAATTCGTTGCACCGCACCAGAGTTTGGCCTGCACACAGGTGCAAAGGCCAGACAACTCCATCGCGGATATGCCAGCTGATGTGGTAATCAAAATACAAAACTATTAATCTAACTGTATCAATATGATCCTATTCCACCGGCCAAAATGGCAAATTTTCTTGAAAGTGCACACATCTGCACCATTTCCCAATTCCCAAGGTTGATGAATTTAAATTTCTCAGGATGAATTCTGATCCTCTGTTCGCGGTGCACTGAATAGGAAATTCCCAGGTCCAGACAGCAGCCCTTATGAGTTTTATAAGAAGTATTTCAAAGATTTATCCTCCTTGATGCTTGCCTCTCTTAAACGATGCTTTCTGGAAATGTGCCTCCTGCCTGAAGGGCAAGAAACCTTCACAATTATATTATACAAAAAAGGGGATAAGCTGGACTTGGCCAACTGGTGCCCCATTTCTCTCACTAGCACAGACATAAAACTTTTTACTAAAATCATGGCTAACCGTCTAGGTTTTGCTGCCTCTTCTCTCATCTCCCCTGAATAATTCGGTTTCATACCCAAAAGGTCAATTTGGGACAATATACACCCCATAACCAACGTCTGTCAATCCACGGCTTCTGGAGCACTTGTATTTTTAGACCAGCAGAAGGCCTATGATAGAGTCAACTGGGAATACCTCAAGCCTGCCTCCACAAGTTCCGCCTCCCCCTCACTTCATCAATTGGGTGATGTTGCTAATGGAATCCGCCACAATGGATGTACATGGCTCTGGCTTTCTCATGAATGTAGTCAGCCCTCAAAGGGACCGCGCCAAGGGGACCCTCTTATCCCAACCCTTGTATAACTTCAGCCTTGAACCACTTCTTCAAAATGTGCATGCCCGCCTTACTGGGGTCCATGTTCAAGGCCAAACTCCTGTCAAAATGTTGGCATTTGTTGATGTTTGTGTGGTTGGGGTGTCTGACAATCATTATGCACGCTCGCTTGAAGAAACTATCCAGGTTTACTCCAGGGTAAGTAATGCTGCACTCAACTCCTCCAAGCCTGAAATTATTCTCCTTGTTTGGTATCAAGCCCGCTGGGCCCCAGCACCCTGTTTCCTACCTGCCTTATCATCTAGCTCGCGAGTTAGCTTGCCCTACCCACCCCACACCGCCCCGGTTGTGCTCCCCTTTGTGCCAAGCCCCAACGTTGGCCCTGTCCGCCATTTGGGGGTGTGACTGGAGGCAGGAGGGTACGCCTTATCAGTGATGGAAAACCATATCATGGACAACGTGATGAAATGCATAGCTTCCCTCAGAGTACATAAGACCTCCCTTACAGGCAGGGTAGTGCTAGCAAACTCTATGCTCCCCTCTAAAGTTTGGTTTGGGGCCACGCCATCGCTTTTTCCCCATGTTTCTTCAAATCACTATACATCCTTATGAAAGGGTGGCTTTGGTTAGGCCGCCCACTGCCGGTGCGCCTAGATGTCATGTTTGGCCCTCGCCATATGGTGGTATGGGCCTGCTCAACTTTAGAGCCCATGCTGCCAAAATCCTTAGCATCTGGATCGCCGCCGTCACCAGCCCTATGATTTCAGCCCAGCACTGGTCCTATGCGGCCCACTCCAACTTTTACGCACCGTGGGCCTCAACAATCCTACCCACCCCCACTCTCTGTTAAAGTACCTTGCCTCACACCCTTCTGCTGCGAGCCCATATGGGACGTCGCCAAACTTCAAAAGGATCCTACTCTCCATGCAGAGCACTGAGTGGAGAGTTTTCATCTGTGGGCATACCGCCCAGAGGGGACGTCCCTCTCCTTGGCTCACCCAGGAAGTACAAGGACTTCCCATTCTAAACGGAGTGATCCCATGTGACCCCCTTTCATGTTAAGGGTGGACTACCTGGACATGATGGACATCCCCTATTCCCTTGATACCCAGAAAGCCATTTGGAAGTATGCCTACCACCCTCTTCTGCAGCCACATATTTGTTCTCATGTGTGGCACTGCTTGAGATGGGTATACCGTACTGTTAAACGCTCTAACGCTTTGCACTCATCCTGTGTCATGTGTGGCCAGTATGGAACGCTGGTTCACCGCCTGGAAAAGTGCCCTTCATCTAAAGCGATATGGCGTGAGGTACAACGTCTATTTCGCCAGGATCAGGAACAGCCCTTCAGCCTGTCTAAGGACATGTTTGCTTTATCCATGGCCTAGCCTCTTCCGTCCCCACTCTGTGGCTTGGTATTTGCAATTGCTATGTGGACTATTCACACGGTTGCCTTGGACGCCATCTCTGGCTCCACCCCCTCCCTCCAAGAGGTTGTAAGCTGGTTCAGGTAGCACTTAGAGGACCACTTTTAAGTGTGTATGTTTGGGTACCTTCCATCATGTCGCCACCAGTTGTTCTCATCCTGGTTCCCAGCTTGGTTCATCATTTCAGACCCCTTCCTACATATGTGCTCAGTAGAGGCGCGAGCCCCTGCACACGTGACCCCCCTCCCTCTCTTGGCATTCCCACTGGCAACAGGAGATAGCTTTACTTCTCTGGGGTGGCCTCCTCTTGCTGAAAGTTCGGTTTTTTAGTGTCTTTTTAGAAGTGTCCATCCCCTGGCTGGCCTTCCCCATAATAAATTAAATATATTTTTTGTTTCTTTGTTTGTATCATATGCATTCCTATACCATTCATCCAATTGTGATGAAACTTTTAAGCTATTGTGTGCACATCTGCAATGGTTTCTGAGTTTGTACAACCTTTATAATAGTAGAAAATTAGAAGAGGTCTATATAAGAAGTGAAATTTTTATATGGTTTAATAGTAATTGGATTACTACAGCTAAGCAGTTAGATAATTGGTTGATTCAATACTAAATTGTTTTGTCAAGTGGTTGATAGTTTTAGTTTAATTAATAAGCTTGATGGGTTAATAAGCACTTGGTGATTAGTTGCCTTAGTATGCTACTTGGTTTTAGCAAGTTGTTGGTGAGTTTTTAGTTGTTTTGGTAAGTTAAGTTTGGTTTTGTTAAATAGTTGGTGATTGGTTGATTGGTAAGTTCAATGGTTTTAGCTAAGCAGGTTATTGTTTATCTATATAAAGATAGCTAAAACTGATATTGCAAGTAATAGCTAAAAAATAAAAATGATGAACCAACGGAGTTGTAAAATTTATCTTAAGTATTGTTTTTCAGCATTTATCTCTGGTTTTGCTTTAGACAAAAATGTTAAATTCAGCATTTTTTGGTAGTTTTTAGTTGAGTTTAGTTAAGTGCTTACACCTTACAATGTGTTAGCTTTTACTACTAATCATCCATTCATTTTTTAAAATAAATTCTTTATTTGAGTTTTCTTATTAAAACTTTAAGCTACTTGTTGAAGTTTCACCTAATTCACAAAAATCTGTGCCAAGTTAGTGAAATTAGTTCAGTAGTTTATAGGATGATATGTCATATTATACACAAAATTTTTAGATATAGAGATGTTTTAGTTAGTAGTTTAGTAATATTTGATAGATCCAATAGTTCAAATTTTTAATTGGTTGAGTGGTTGTTGCTTTTTGGCACTTAGATAGATCCAAAGGTTTTGGGGAAGTGGTTGGTGGTTCTTTAGTAAGTCATTACATAAATTGGATTTAGCTAAATGTTGATGAGATTTGGTTGATTTGATAAAGCATAATTTTTGGTTGTAAAGTTAGTGAAATTTGGTTTTTAACATTCAATTGGTTTTAGCTGAGCGGTTAGTAGGCTTTAGATAATCCAATAGGTTTTTTTGATTGCAAATTAGATTTATGAAATTAGAGTAATTTGATAAATTAGTTTTGAATAAATAGTTGATGAGTTTTAATTTTTAATCTTTAATTTAATTTAACTTTATTTAAATTTAATTTTTAATTATATTTGAAGCAAGTTGACCAGAGGATAGACAGTACTGAAGCTTAAAAGCAAAAAACTAAAAAATCAACCAAAACAAAACAAAACGCCCAAAATGAGCAGATCAGAAGACCCACACAAATGAAAATAACCAACCAGGCGGGATAGTGGAGAACCGCTTATCCAACCATGGCAGAAGTGGAGGAGGGATTGGAAGACTGTGTAAGTCCAGGGGAGCGTCCCCACTTTCTAGACTGGGAGGTATTCTCATTTCCCACTAAAAAGGGTCTGAAGAGGGCAGATGTCCCTCTCATCTCACAAGGTGATCTCGCTCATGTAGTAGATGAGCGTTAGGTAACTGTTCTCCCTCTGAAAATTCCACCACCTGTCCCCACAATCGCCTCTTCAAAATTAGTATGGCAAATTAAGGAAATTTGTGCTAAAATAATTAGAAGCCGTCACCCCTAAACTGAAATACTTTATGTGGTTGATGGCACTAAGCCCTCAAAATCAAGGTCTAGAAGCCTTAAACCCTCAGTAACGAAGCCCAACAGGCTTGCACATTCAATAAATGAGGAATCAAGTGTAAAATCCTTTCAAAATTTGCCAATGGCATTGGGCGATTGGGAAAGGTTGCCGTCATAAAAGCTGCTTCAAAAAACATTAGGGACAAAGCTTGACTGGCCAATACCTCTTAGGAAGAATGTGTCCAGTGTCAAATCCTTGGTAAAACTCAACAAAGGCATCGTACTATTGGGAAATGTTGTTGCCAATTCAAAAATACTCTCAAAAACATTGGAGACAAAGCCCAATGGGCATGTACCTCCTAAGGAAAGAGTCAAATGCTGAATCTTTGGCGGAACTCATTGATGGCATTGAGTCATCATTGAAAGTTGACAAAAGCTCAAATTCTCCTCTCAAAAATCAGTAATGTCATTTATTATATCTTGCTTGGCCATATGGATGACAAAGTGACTGGGTGAAGGCAGGGTATGTATCCCAAACCCGTTTTTGACCTTTTCTGACCGCCCCTATGTGGAGTAGCCTTGGGAGATTCCTGTTGCCTTTCAGGAGAACTACCATCACGCTAACCATAGGAAACTCAGTGAAACTGAAAGTTGGGCATCTGAGGTTGAACCAACAGCAATTAGACCCACTGTAAACACCTTCAAAGTCAGTTCAGATAAAAGTTGTTCTCCCACCTTAAAAGTTTGCTGTATTAGGTCAAATCTTAAGGGCCTCAACCCCATGCTTTAATAAGTTATTCCCAATATTGATCATCTATTTAAGCATTTATAACACACTGAGGAAAATGAGGTCAATTTTCTTAATTTATTATTCATTAAAAAATCTCCCCAAGTTCCCAAGATTTTGATTTATTTAAGCTTTTCCTTGCCAAACTCCCTGTGGCACTAACAGTGTGGCCTATTAGGCACTACATAAGGTAGCATTACCAGTCATGATAGTAACTTTAGCTCCTATTGTAAAAACTTTTCTCTCTTGTTGCAAACACTTTTGCAACAAATTCAATTCAAGTCTAGGTAAAGTTTGATAATCTCATTGAGGAGATTAGTTTGCACCCAATGTTGGGGAGCATTTTGGCGAGTAAAGTTAAGGACACAGGTGTAGGCCCCACGTCAAACAAGTTTTGTAAACGCCCCGGTGAATCTGGCAGAATAGATAGATTTAGTAGTAAAAAAACTAGCGGTCACGATTTCCCCAGAAATTTTGGCCTTGCAAGAACGTTGCAACAAGTTCATCAGAACGCCGCATTCCCAACCACTATTGTTGGTGGAACAAGGGGTGCGTGTGTTCCTGTATATCTAACAAATGGCGCTTTGGGAGAAGTTTTGTGGAGATGTACACACACATTTCCCAAATACAGTGTCCGTTGCACCACACTCCATGTTGCGGTTGGCTGGATCTTGGATTCAAAACTAAAGATGCAGCGGATGAAGACACAAAAAACATGTAGTAGTGGACCTCTCAGATGCTCAACGGGTAGACAAAACGAAGTGGATCCACTAACTAAATTGAACCAAATTTTCATAACTTTTGACATCCTAACTACTATGGTATTGCGCACCATGCTGGAGCACCACCTGAAAGCTGGGCTCACCAAATATGGGGAAATCCAATCCTTTGAGATTCAGTACTTTACACTCATGCCAGACCTGTGCACAGGCAAAGCAATTGCTGTTCTCACCTCATCTTCTGGGAAAGTGGATGATTTGACCCAAATCCCACACACCACTTTTGTCATAATCAATGGTCAAGACTACCGCCCATTCAGGGTCACCGTGGATAGTGCGCCTTCTATCTGCACTTTCTGTCATGCTTTTGGCCACAAGGCCCATACCTACCCCACCAAGGAGGGCATAACTCAAACTGAAATTATCTAGGATGCAATGTGCAGTGCAGACGCCCACTATGAACTGACAATGGACACCGATGCAGCCTTCCCATGGGGAGCGCAAGGATGCTACATTCAAGTAAAACCTGTGTCCCCACAGGAGCGTATGAAGGCCAATCAGGCCCACAAGGCGGTGGCCAAGGAGGCGGCCAAGGCCACATCTGTGATGCTGCCAGCCAGGCTTCAGGAGGACATTGAGACTTTCATGGCGGAAGCAGCTCACAAATTCTCCACCAATCAGATTGGGACGCCCAAGCCGATTGGGCCACCTAAGCTGAAAATCTGATGGGTGAGTTAGGATTACCTGACCAATGCTACCAAGCATCAATTGGAACTAAAACGCCCAAAAATATTTCTGCCAATATTCCAACTTCATGTGATGGTGCACCACAAGTGCACACAACGCCAAAAACTCGTCCAACAGTGGGGAAAAATCAGGAGCAAAAGCTAACGTGAACCCCATAGCTAAAGCTTCCCATACCAAACCATATTCCGTTGCAAAGAATACCTGCACTGTCATACAGTGATGTGCTGAAATGAGAAGGCTGAAGGGCTCAGTTGCTCTTCCCCTCGCACCTAAGGTGAAGTGAGGAAAGCCTTTACTTTAGGGATGTTGAACATCTCTGGACTCAAGGCCTCGCCATCCCAGGCTAGAAAACTGAGTTTTTTTAAAGATAAAATACCCGTGGACATCCTGGCCATTCAGGAAACCCAGTGTCCGGGTGGTGCAGAGGAAGCATGGGCAACCATGCTCCTCCCTTCCCTTTCCTTTTGGTCTATGCACTGTGGGGTGCTTGTTCAAGTGAACTGTAGTTTTAAATTTATTTCATCACAATTGTACCTCAATGGCCATGTCCTTATAGTCTCCTTTTCATGGGATGACGAAGTGCATTCTAGAATTAACATTTATGCCTCAACCTGTGCACAAGATCATCAGGAATTCTCCTTGGCCATCAATTCCCTTCCGCTACCCCCAACCCACTTGTTGTTGGTGACATGAACTGCTGGACAAACCCAACCACAGACCGCTGGCCCTCATCGCCTACACCCCACAGGGGCACGTTGAACTTTGCATACTTAAAGCCACCCTAGGGTTGTTTGATACTCTGCCACATCATGCGCTGTTACTCACTAACATGTCTCACTCTCATGTGCACAATGGCCAGCTAAGGTTCATGACCCGCATTGACCTTATTCTTCCGCTATTGAAAATTAATACCCAAATTTTCCACTTCACCCTAACAAAAATCGATTTCTCTGACCACAGGATGGTTTCAGTTTCCCTCCGTTTGTCCAATCCAGTGGCCAGGCACCAAAGTGGTGCAAACTCCACCCCACCAAGATTGTGCTGCCAAGATTTTCCTCGTGGGTGGAAACTGTGACCTCAGCTCTGGAATTTATTGCACCATTATGTGTAGACCCAATTTCTTTCTGGTCAACCTTTAAAGTGAACACAATCCGCCAGGCACGCCACCTATCCTCCCATCACTTGTGGGCTGCCTCGGCAGTCATTTTGCACATGCTGGCAGAATTGGACCACCTGGAGTCTAACGTCCTTATTGCATGCTACAGCCCAGCATGGGGTCACAAGTAGTTGGAAGTATCTTCTCACCTCAATGCACTGGTACGACAACACAAGCATCTGGTTTGTGTTCAGTATAAAGCAAAGCATATAACAGTGGGTGATACGTGTTCTGCTTACTTTTTTCAAAAATTCTTTGCACCACTCCAGAGTTTGGCCTGCATACAGGTGTGAAGGCCATACCACTCCATCGCAGATACGCCAGCCAAAGTGGCAATTAAAATACAAAATTAGTACTCCAAATTATATTGATCCAATCCAATTCCACCAGCCAAAATGGAAAATTTTCTCAAAAGCACATATATCTGCACCATTTTCCAATTCCTGGAGTTAATGAATTTGATTACTTGGGACGAACTCTGGTCTGCCGTTTGTGGTGCACCATACAGGAAATGCCCAGGTCCGGATGGCATCCCTTATAGTTCTATAAGAAGTATTTCAAATATTTTCTCCTTGCTGCTTGCCTCAATGAACCAATGCCTTCTGGAAACGCGGAACCTACCTGGAGGGCAAGAGGCCTTCACAATTACATTATACAAAAATGGGGATAAGCTGGACTTGTACAATAGGTGCCCCATTTTTCTCACTAGCACAGACATAAAATTTTTTACTAAAATCATGGCTAACCGTCTAGGGGTTACTGCCTCTGCTCTCATCTCCCTTGAACAATTCGGTTTCATACCCAAAAGGTCAATTTGGGACAATATACACACCATAGCCAACGTCTGTCAATCCACGGCTTCTGGAGCACTTGTGTTTTAGACCAGCAGAAGGCCTATGATAGAGTCAACTGAGAAACAACTCAGAGCCTGCCTCCAAAAGTTCCTCCTCCCCCTCGCTTCATCAATTGGGTGATGTTGCTAATGGAATCCGCTACAATGGATGTGTGTGGATCTGGATTTCTCACGAATGTAGTCCGCCCTCAAAGGGGACTGCGCCAAGGGGACCCGCTTAGCCCACTCTTGTATAACTTCAGCCTTGAACCACTTCTTCAAGATGTTTATGCCCGCCTTACTGGGGTCCATGTGCAAGGCCAAACCCCTGTCAAGATGTTGGCATTTGCTGATGATTGTGTGGTTGGGGTGTCTAACAATCATAATGCTCGCGTGCTTGAAGATACTATCCTGGTTTACTCCAGGGTAAGTAATGCTGCTCTTAACGCCACCAAAACCGAAATTGTTCTCCTTGGTCAGTATCAAGCCCGCTGGGCCTCAGCACCCCATTTCCTACCTGCCTCGTCAACTAGCTCATGGGATCACCTGCCCTACCCACCCCACTCCGCCCAATCATACTCCCCTTTGTGCCATGCCCTACCGCTGGCCCTGTCCGCCATTTGGGGGTGTGGCTAGAGGCAGGAGGGTACGCCTCATCGGTGATGGAAAACCATATCCTGTACAATGTTACAAAACGCATAGCTTCCCTCAAAGCCCGCCAAACCTCCCTTACAGGCAGGGTAGTGCTAGACAGCTCTATGCTCCTCTCTAAAGTTTGGTTTGAGCCCACGCCATCGCTTTTCCCCCTTGTTTCTTCAAGTCATTATATGCCCTTCTGCAAGGGTGGCTTTGGTTAGGCCGCCCACCACCGGTGCGCCTGGATTTCATGTGTGGCCCTCGCCATAGTGATGGTATGGGCCTGCTCAACTCTGAGGCCCATTCTGCCAGAATCCTTGGCACCTAGATCGCCGCCGTCACCAGCCCTATGATTTCAGCCCAGCACTGGTCCTATGCGGCCCACTCCAACTTTTACGCACCGTGGGCCTCAGTAATCCTACCCACCCCCACTCTCTGTTAAAGTACCTTGCCTCACACCCTTCTGCTGCGAGCCCATATGGGACGTCGCCAAACTTCAAAAGGATCCTACTCTCCATGCAGAGCGCTGAGCGGAGAATTAGCATCTGTGGGCATACCGCCCAGAGGGGACGTCCCTCTCCTTGGCTCACCCAGGAAGTACAAGGACTACCCATTCTGAACGTAGTAATACTCATGAGATCCCCTACCATATCCAGGGGTGGAATACTTGGACATGGTGGACATCCCCTACTTCCTAGATACTCAGAAAGCCATTTGGAAGTACGCCCACCACCCTCTTCTGCAGACGCATATTTGTTCTCATTTGTGGTGCTGCTTGAGATGGGTATACTATACTGCCAAGCGCTCTAACGCTTTGCACTCATCCTGCGTCATATGTGGGTAGTATGGAACGCTGGTTCACCGCCTGGAAGAGTGTCCACCATCAAAAGCGGTATGGCTTGAGGTACAACATCTATTTCGCCAGGATCAGGCACAGCCCTTCATCCTGTCTCAGGACATGTTTGCTTTATCCATGGTTTCCCCTCTTCCATCTTCCCTCTGGGCCTTAGTAGCAATAGCTATGTGGACTATCCATATGATTGTCCTAGATGCTATCTCAGGCTCCACTACCACCCTCCAGGAAGCTCTACGCCGGTTCCAGTCGCACCCTGTGGACCACTTCCAAGCGTGGATGTTTGAGTACCTCCCACCTTGTCGCTGCTAGATGGTCTCATCCTAGTTCTCTTTTGGTTCATCATTTCAGACCCCTTCCTACATACATGCTCAATAGTGGCGCAAGCCCCTGCACATGTAATCCCCTTTCTTCTCTTGGCGTTCCCGCTGGCAACAGGAGATAGCCTCTGCTTCTCTGGGGTGCCCTCCTCTTGCTAAAGTTAATTTCGTTGTTTAGTGTCTTATTGGAAGTGTCTGTCCCCTAGTCGCCCTTCCCTGAATAAAATAAAATATATATCAGGTTAAGGGTAAACGTATATGATAAACTAGATAAATTTCTAATGCTAATTAGAATATTATCTATAGGCATAAGTTGAATGCAAGTTTAGGGAAGCCAAATCCTAAATAGCAATTAAAGACCTCTGATCCTATAGTTAGAAAGTTTCAAATTTTAAATTTATTTGAGGTAAGCCAACCAGGGGATGGACATTACCAAAACAGAAACAAACTGAAAACATGACTCAACTTCCTAAACAAGCAGCAAGACACACAAAAAACAAAAAATTAACGTATCAGGTGGCATAGCGGCGAGTTACTTATCCCATCTTGGAGGAGGGGGAGGGGGATCAGGCAGATTATTAATTATGACTTCAAATTGAAGAGGCGGATCAATGCAGAGAGTAAGGGCTTGGGGTATCCTAAGGATGAGGGTCAAGGTGAAATAGATATTTATTGAGATTGTCACTGACAACTTGGGCCTGGAGCATAGCCTCCATGAGGTTGGCAACATGGTGTTCAGCAGGGTGTGGGCGTCAGGAAGCTGGGCGAGTTTTGTAATGTTGGCTCTGGTAATGCGCATGGTTGGGGAAAAATCTGCCAGTTCCACAACATGCTTGACAGCAGTGGTGGCTGTTTCAGCTAGGCGCTCAATTTCTTCTTTTGCAACTTCAGGAAAATTGGGGGGGGACTTGGTGATGTGCAGCCCTTCCTTAAATTTAATAACAGAGAGTGCCACAGCATTGTGGAGATAATGACTTTCAGGTGAGGCCACCACGGCCTTGGCAAGATGATGGTCACTAAGGAAAGGGGTAGCGGTGGGTTTGGGGACATATTTTTTGGGTGGGAATGGGCATCAAAGTCTGAATTTATATAAGGTTCTAAATTAAGTGTGAAGTTTGGAGGTGGGACAATTTTACCAGATTCTGCCACTTCATCTAATAAATCCCAAGGATTTTGGTTAAGTGGAATTGATTTGGAGAGATGTGGCTGTCGTTGGGCAAGTTTTGTGGTGGGAATTTGTTTGGATTGAATTTGGGTTCAAACCTGCTCCCAATTGGTTGGATTGTGAGAAAATTAGCCAGCTTGGGTTTTGGTTGCAAGATTTTGCTGATTCATTGAGTGCTTGTCCAGAGGGGGTAGGGGCATCCAAAATCCCCACTTAAAAAGCTGTAGGTGTGGCCTCATGGGTGGGTTTGGCAGTTTTCGCATTGTTTGAACTGTATCAACATGCCTTTTTAGAATGGTCAAATTGATAGCAGAGGGGGCAAACTGTTCAGCCTTTATCAATGCGATCCCAAAAGAAGTGGTCTGGTGCAGATGTGATATAGGCACGTGGTGGAATGTGCTGGGCTATGGTCAGCTGGTGGGGGTAATGGTGACCATTTCCCAAGGTGCCACTAGGCGCTCAGCACTACTCAGGACAAGAAAGTGGAGCACGGGGTCTGTGCCATAGGTGGAGAGCCCTGACATCAACACCTCATAGAGTATTTGAGGGGAAAGGTGTGAGGGAAGGTTTGCAAAGGTCACCACAAGTGTGGTATCATTGGGTAGGCATGTATGGATGGTGGTAATGGGTGTGTTTTTATAAATTGAAGGCGTTGCTGCTGCTGCAGCTGTGTCCTCTTCAGTGGGGAATCCAATATCAAAATAGCCCTTTCAAGGGCAGAAGTCAATAAATCCTGCTGGTGCAAAGGTGGCCGTTGCCAGCTCAATTATAACTTTGTCAGCATATTGGAAGAGACATCTGTACTTGACGCAGAGGCAAAAGCGAATATTGAATCAGGGTAGGGCTAGGGGGTGGAGGTGGGTTGGGTAGACTTGTGTGAGGTGTAGTACTAAGTCTCTTGGAGGGACAAATAGGCCAGTTGCATTTGTTGGGCTGGATGAGACAATCTGGATGCATTTTCCTGCCAGGCGGTAAATGCTATCAGGTGGACTACCGCTGCTCCACACTGGGGAAGCAGGTGGCGGATCTGAGGACATGAAATGGAAAATTGGTTTGGAGAGGAGGTGGTGGATTTTAATGCTTTTTCAAATTGCTTGAAAGTGATATTGAGCGAAAAGAAAGTCAATAGTTTTCTAAAAGTTTTTATTCTGTATTGAGTTTCATTATCTCTTGTGGTTGATTGGAAAATTATTAACAATAAAATTGAATTTGCATGACTCCAAAGTGATTATTTTAAAAAGTAAAGTGAGTATCTCAGTTGACATCTAATTAAAATGCATTTTTAAAAATGGGGCACTTAAGCTGAATTGATGCCACTTTCAAAGGTTATTTTATGCTTATTTGCGCATTACTCCAAAACTGCTGGACCTATTTATATGAATTTTTTAATGAAAGAGGATAATCCCATGGTGGCCCAATTCCAATTTTGCAAGGAGTAGCACATTATCTGACCAGTAAATTAGTTTTTTAGTTCTTATATTATAGTGGTGCCACTTAACTAAAAACGAAATATTATAAAAAAACGTTGATAAGTTTAGGAAGTAGTTAAATCTATCAAATTGATCAAGTAACTATTAATATTAAAGTGCATGGCAAAAACTATACTATCAAAACAACTAAATAACCAATCACTTAACTAAAAACATTTTACCTATTGAATTGACCAAAACCTACCATCCAAATAGTCAAAACAAATTGAATATATATAATCAGCCAAAAACTATCAATCACATATCCAAACTAATTAAGCTTATTGAATCAACCTAAAACCAATAACCACTTAGCTAAAAATAAAATTTAGCCTATCAAATTTTCAAAAACTATCAAATGCTAAACTAAACCAATTTAACTTATCAGATCAGATCAACCAGAAACCAAATACTCAGCCAAATTTTTTTTACTTTTCATACCAATTAATCTTCAACCGCTTGGAAAGCCCATTGAGCTTATTAAGTCAACCAAATAACCTTAAACCAATCAGCTGAAGTTATATACCAATTCTAACTACATATATATAATTTTAGTTGGAATTTTTGTGGGAAAAAAGAACTGGCTTTGAAAAAAGCACTAAAAAGTGTGAAATAATCAATAAAAAAAGAACTAAAATGTTAAAATAATTTTTAAAAAAATATAGATAATTGATATAAAATTTTTGAATTCAGCATTGTATTTCAAAAATGACTCTATAGAAATTTGTTCAGAATTACAAACTAAAACTTATACTATAGTGGGTCCAAGTGTAAACTATTAGCAACTAATAAATATACTCACCGCTGTGTGTTCTTTTTTACCACTAGTGGTGCCCAACCCAAAAAGGGGGAGCCGCCATGCATCTTTATTTGCAAAAAGGCCAAACAAAAAGGATTATAAGAAATAAAAAAATAATATAGCACCTCAGCTAACAGCCTAGGAAGCCATATCAGAAGGTGAGGAAGCTTTGGGGAAACTTTTGTCTAGTGCCCGCTTTAGCTGGTAGACCATGGCGAACAATATTGTGGTAGAACCAACAGCATCATGTGGCATAGGGGTATATTTGTGGGTTTTATTCATTGATAAGGACGGCAGTGTCCATTGCCTCAATGTATTGAGCAAGTTGATGCTCAGCAAAACGATGAGAGCTGGCACACAAGTAAATGACTTGATGCGCCAGCAGGTTTCAAGAAAATTTTGGGGTTGAAAAGAGAAGCTTTTTCTGGATTGATGCAAGTGTGCCTTGCACCAAAAGCAAGCTCCTCATTTCATACCTCACATCTTTCTCAAAATCATGGGGAAAATTGGAATTAGGAATACCCTCAACAAGGGGCTCCATCGCCCCATGAAGTTGGTGGTGAAGTAGGGTGTTGGCAGGGGCAGCTGCAACCTCAACTTCCATTTTATTGATTTTTTTTTTAAATTTGGAAAAAAATTTGTGTGCAAAAACAGTGGGGCCACAATTTGGGAGGATTAACAAAAAATTCCTCCAAAGCAAAATCTGGCTTGACATGGTATGGCCGTTTGTCCTCATCATTCAATTTGAGAGCCTTGAATAGATTGGATTCAGACAGCACTGGGCCAGCCACTGAATTGGGGCAGTGGCAGGAGCTGATTGGCCACGTGCTGTTGAACATGGTAGCTCAGCTGAAACTGAGTCAGCCATAAACTCAGGATTCCATAATCTGATCAAATTGTTTAAACTTTTAAAATTTTTAAATTTTGATTGGCTGCCACCTTGGAAGCTGCACCAGAATTTGCCGAGGTTGGGGGCAGGAGGATCACGCCCCATTTAAAAACTCAGGCTGAACAGTACGCTGACCTGAGGCTGGAGGGAGCTTTGGCAGAATTGGCAGAGGTAGAAGCCATAAGATACTTGCCTTTTGAGTGATCAATCTTGAAGCACAAGGGGCAGATGGCGCATCCATTCTTGATGCACACCAAAAATAAGTATCTGGGGTGAATCTGATTGCCATGCAAAGGGGAATCACAAGGTGGGTGTCATGATGGATTGGCCCAATCATTGCAAAGGCATGTGGCCCTGCCAAATGATCTGCTCCATTTAGAACCACAAATTGCAACATGGGGTCTGCGCTGTAAATAGACAATTTACCATGAGCTCATGGTGGAGGAATTTGGGGGAAAGGTGGGAGGGCAACCTGGCGAACTGGACCACCAAAATGGCCTCATCTGGGAGCCAGGTGCAAATGGTAGGAAGAGGACTATTTTTTAAATTATTGGCAGCTTAGATGCTGCCTCTCTTTTAGATAGAGCAGAAGCTGTGGTCAAAGTACCCTTTAAAGGGGCAGAAATCAATGAAGCCAGCAGGTTTAAACACCAACGTGGCCATCTCATTGATGGCTGCACTTGCATATGGGAAGAGGTTCCCATATTTGACCCAGAGGCTGAGATGCAAAATTGCTCCATGGGAGCACCAAAGGGCTCCAGAGCACCACCTGGGAACTTGTGAGATGGTGAGCCTGTCCTGAGGGGGACATAACGCCTAGTAGCGTTTGAAGGCTAGCAGAGCCGGTCCAGATGCACTTCAGCGGCAGCTGAAAGAAGCCACAAGGTGGTGCACCACCACCCCACACTGGAGCAGCAGGCACCAATTGCATTCACATTGGTAAGCTTTGGCTTGATTGAGCAGTCATTCTTTGTATTTTTTTAAAAAACGGCTTTGATTTAGTTATCAAAGCAAGAGAGTTTATATTTATTAATCTTCAATCTAATCAATTATTGGTTCATTATTCATTTTAGCTTATAAATAGCATCAAGTAGTTTTTCTGCTAAGCATCACTTTTCAAAAATCAATTCAGCCTGAAATTTAGCTCCACTAAAGAGATTTACGAAAACTATTAACAAATATGGCGGGAAACCCCGCAAAAGAACCCGCAGGCTATGCTAAACGAGCCAGCACCACCCCCAAACGAAGCAACCCTCGGTTACCCACCTCAGGGTCAACCAGAATCACCCGCTCTCAAGCAGCAGCCATGAAAACAAGCACCACCCCCCAACCTGGAGCTACTTCAACTAGCGCCAGTTCACCTGATCACACATCTGCAACCTGCACGCCTAACAGCTCTGTGTGAGCTGCCTCCCACCAACCCGCTGGGCCCCCTCCAACCAAGGAGGCCATCACCCACACTGTTTTAATGGCGCCTGCTCAGTTGAATGCAACTCAGCCCATCCAGGCATTCACCTCCCCCATTGTGTCAGCTAATTCAGCCCCATCAATTATTGCTGACGCCGTGTTTCTGGCTCCCTCCATGAGGGGCGATACCCAGCTACCTGGCCCCCAAACCCTCAGATGTAAGGTTGGATTAGCCGCACATTCTGGTTCACTAAGCACCAAATTGGGACAATCTACTCTTCCCAATGAGGATTCAAATGGTTCGGATTTTGGAACTTCACACCAGTTCCAATCTCACCCGTCCCACTTAAACCCCATGATCGGCACTTCTCAAGTTGGCACTCTATCTCCATATGCTGAAAACGACCAATTCACCAATCAGCCAGTGAGTTTTTCCCACGAAATCACAGCAAATACTCAGGATGAATTTACCCAAATTAGATTGGGATGGTGATGAAACATCGCCCTCCTCCCAATTGGCTGGAGTTAATTCCAATCTGGATGGGACTCCCCAATTTAGCGAGGCCCAACAATCACCTGACCCCCAAACCCTCGGATGTAAGGTTGGATTAGCCGCACATTCTGGTTCACTAAGCACCAAATTGGGACAATCTACTCTTCCCAATGGGGATTCAAATGGTTCGGATTTTGGAACTTCACACCAGTTCCAATATCACCCTTCACATTTAAACCCCATATTCGGCACTTCTCAAGTCGGCACTTTATCTCCATATGCTGAAAATGACCAATTCACCAATCAGCCAGTGAGTTCTGCCCACGAAATCACAGCAAATACTCGGGCTGAATTTACCCAAATAGATTGGGATGGTGATGAAACATCGCCCTCCTCCCAATTGGCTTGAGTTAATTCCAATCTGGATGGGCCTCCCCAATTTAGCGAGGCCCAACAATCCGTCCTTCAATTTAATATGACGCCAGCAACTGCTGTAACATTCCAGCAACAAGGGAACTCCACAAACTTGTTCAAACCACCAGCTCACACTCAACCTGCGATTGCAGCCCAAAGCATACACAAACGTACCAAAGGAGCCACTGGGGCGTGGCAAAAACCTCTGGCACCAACGCTACCCAAAGCTGATCCCCGTGAAGTGGCATTTATTGCTGATGTTAAGAAGAAATAGGCTGAAACTAGAGCGCAAAAAGCTCTACCTCGCTCAACCCTCTCCCACGCAATTCGCCTTTATTATGGGCATAACCCTGTTGAATTCTATACAGAGGATTACTTCTCATACTTTGCAGCGATTGCAGAGACATTCCCAATTAACACCACCATCCATGAATCAGTGGAGGGCCACTACATCGATGTGGGCTTCACTGAAGCTGCCCTTGCTGACCATGCTGCCACCCTCCAGGTCATTATTCCACGTGGATCTCTTCGCATCTCCCGCACATGCTCTCACCTGGAGAAAACTTCATGGGTTACTTTTTCCAACCTACCAACGACTGTTGATCCTGAGTCTCTTAAACTGGCGCTCCATTGTGGTTTAATGTAGCTTGGGTCTGTTCTTTCAGTGGACTTTAGCGTCCCCTCTTACTATGCTCCCACTCAAAAAGCTCGCACTGCTAGGGCGTAGTTCATCCCCTCCCCCAATGTATCCCGCAACATTGAGGTTATTCCTCGTGTGACGGTAGTTGGGGCATGCCCTGAGATCTTTTTTGTCAACTCTGATCAGGTGCGCCCCCGGTGTTCATGGTGTAACGCCCTTGGACACTTGTATAGTGGCTGCACAGCTCGAAAACAAGCCCTCTTAGCCACTACCCAGGGGCCTAAACCAGGCCAAAAACGATCCCACGTGGCCGCAGCAGCGATTCCACAACCCACACAATGGGTTCCCGTTCAAGACCTGTCCCCTGAGGCCTTACGCCTAGCAGTTGAAATAGCTAACCCCACTATTGGTATGGGATACCTTCGCGCTCATGCCCCCCTTCCAGTGGGCACCCCCTCCAATCTCCCAGAGTCAACTCCCTCTCTCACCAAGCGCAAGGCATCCCCCACAGGGTGCCCCTCGTCAGCCACCCCCACTCAGGGCTCCGCGGCACCCCCACCAACCTCCACCAGCGATTTATTGCATCAACCCTCAGCTCCCAATGGAGCTATGCCCACCAGCATGGACTGGCAACCCGCGGCCTGCGGTAGAAGTGCCACCTCAAAGAGTCCTACTCCAACCCCACAGTACATTTCGCGCGGATCCTTTGCAGTGTTGGAGGAAGTGAATATGGACTCAGACTCATCAAATGGGGACACCCGGAGGTCACCATTGAGCACCCTCAGGTCCTTCCCCTGCAACGGAGCGGGGGCGCATCCTTGGCTGGCTTACTGGGTCCTCCGCCCCCCCACCCTCTCCTTCCCCTCAGAACCCTCGACGCTCCTCACGGATTGCAGCTAATAGTCAAGCTAAAGGACTCAAAACTAGCCGCCTCACAGCAGCAGGTTTAAGCGCTGGCAACCCCCCAGGACATGGAGGGGAACAACTATGAGTCCCCATGGCAGCACCCTGGCCCTGCAATCCATCAACGCAAATGGGTTGCGGGACTTTAAGCGGAGAGCCCGCCTCCTCCGAAACTTCAGGTCAGCACAAATTGACATCGCTGCTGTCCAGGAGCCCCATATCCTCCCCCACGAACAATCTGCATGGAATGAACAGTTTGGAGGCAACTCCTTCTGGACAAACCATGCCGCCCTTATTGTTTTGAATCCCTGTGTTAAAACCCATTCCTTTTTCACAATATCTAGGTGGCCGCCTTATACTGGCCAAACTCACCACTCCTGACTTCTCCTTCTTCGCTGCAAGCATCTACCTGCCTAATGCAGGTCAGGAGCAAAATCGGCTCTTGGAAGAGCTCGTCCAACTCAATCTCCCACGGAATACAGTCCTCTTAGGAGATTTCAACACAACCATAAGTTGAGTCCGTGACTCTTACCCCCTGCAGCAAAGGAACGCCCTGGATCAAGTCGCCTCCAGGATTTCCTTCGACTGAGTGGCTTTATAGATGCGCTTCCACCCTCCGCGTCTGGCCTAGGTTGCATGACTAGGATCCAGTATGATGGAGGAGCTTTCCAGTCAGCGTCACGCATAGATATGGCACTGATTGGCCCCCTGTTGATTGGCCGCGTCTCCTCTCCCATCTCTCGTGACAACCATCTGAGTGATCACAGGTAACTCACTGTTGTCCTCACCACCACACTTAGACCGTCGTGTAGGTTCTGGCCTAGGGTTGCCCCAGCTCTTCTCAACAACCCCTTCACTAAGGAGAAGCTGTCTATGACCATCCGGGAGACTCTCACCTCTCCCCCCACCCCACCTTCTTGACCACAAGGCTAGATGGGCGGTGACCAAGGAGGGCATCACCCGCGTTGCTTACAACTGTGCTAAAGCCCAGATGACTGCAGCTCGCGCCAGAGTCAAAAGGGCGGAAGCCAGAATCAGACATCTGGAGCGAAACTGCCAGCCTTCGCCCTCTCCCAGATGGTTGGAAGACTGGGAAGCGGCGCAGGAAGCACTCCGCTTGGAGCTCACACTGCAGGAAGAATGGGCAGCAAACTTTACAACATATCGTTAGTATGCTCAATGGGAACGCCCCACCCGCTTCTTCTTTCAGAAACAGAAAGCCCGGTCAACAGCGCAGGATACCACTGCACTGAAGATTGGCACTACAACCACTTCAGATAAGGAGGAAATCACGCAGGAACTACACCGCTTCTACTCCAGCCTCTTCCATGCCACCCAGGTGGACCCATCGGACATCCAAGACTTCCTGTGGCGGGCTCCAGAGCCGCCCATTGACCCACGGGCTGATGAGGCTCTACTGGCGCCTATTTCCATCCAGGAGGTGATGGAAACCCTTCTGAAATCCCCACGGCTTAAAGCCCCAGGCCCAGATGGAATACCCTTTGAGGTGTACCTTCTGGAACCTGCAGTGATAGCCAGAACCCTCCGCGACCTCTTCGCTGCACTCTTGGTGAATGGCGAGGTCCTCCCTGACTCCAGAGGCTCAATCACGACCCTCATTCACAAGAAGTCAGACCGTGAGAACCTGGAGAACTGGCGCCCCATAGCGTTGATCAACACAGACCACAAGCTCTTCACGAAGCTTCTGGCCAACCGCATCACCAAATGGGTGTCACCTCGCCTCTCCCCATCCCAGCACAGTTTTATTCCGGGGAGGTCGTTATGGGACAACTATAATGACCTTCACGTGACTTTGACTGCTAACTCTCGTAAGGTGAATGGCTTTGTGGCTCTCCTGGATATGGAGAAAGCATATGATCGGGCAGCCTGGAAGTATATTGATGCTTCCCTGGCCCGCTTCCATCTCCCACCCGCAGTTAGGCTCTGGATATCAGCGCTCTATGACCAGCTCCACACCAGAGTCCTGGCGCCAATGGGTTTTACAGTGGCAGTACCAGTTGGACAAGGTCTCCGGCAAGGGGACCCCCTGAGCCCTATCCTTTTTAACATCACCCTTGACCCCTCTTGGCCTCCTTACAGGACAAGCTAACAGGGATTCTGGTCCCAGGTAAAGCCCCCACACGCACCATGGCATTTGCAGATGACACTGCCATTGCATTTGGCTGCCCTGGGGATGTTGCCCTCGCTGCTGTGACCATTGAGAGGTACACCAAGGCGTCCAACGCCATGGTCAACACCTCCAAGACAACAGTTGTACAGGTCGGCTCCCCCACCTTCCCCCCACCATTTGGTATTGAACCTGAGTGCAGTACCTTCCGTCACCTGGGCGTTCTCACCAACCAACAAGGAGTTGCGCTAAAAGACAATGAGGACTTGCTCCTCGCAGCAGTTAACTCCAGGAGAACCAACTGGAACCGGCAGCACATCACCCCCCAGGGTCGAGCTCTGATGGCCAATGTGTTCCTCCTCTCCAAAGTCTGGTTCCTAGCGCATGTCTGCCCATTCACAGATGCCTTTTATACGCGGCTCAATGTACTCCTCCGCTGTTGGATCTGGGGCTCAAAACATCCACCAATGGCCCTCTCAACCATTTCCTGACCCTGCAATGAAGGGGGCCTAGGGCTTCTGGACACGCGATCCCACACCACCACAATCTTCCTGAAGTTCCTATGGCCGATTGTCTGCTGGGACGCGACCCCCATGCCCCAATGGGCGCCCGCCCTCCGCCAGTCAGTGTCAGCAGCCCTGGGTCTTCCTAGAGCATCTCTGATCTCATTAGGGAGTGGCTCACAAACCACCCAGGCCATCGCCTAAAACCATCCTCATCCCCCTACTGGAACCAGGCTCTCCTTGCCCTGAAACGAGTAGGCGCGCGGATCCACCATGCCTTCCCATACAGAAGGGAAGGCCCTGGCCTCAGCCCCCGTCGCCATGCAATTGTGCACAATGGACAAGTTGTCACAACTCGCCTCAACCCCCAAGATCGTCCTCCCATCCGCCCAAGACTCCTTGAGCTCCTCCCTCCCTCTGTGAGATTTGACCTTAAGGAATTGTGAAAGGACGTCTATCACCCCATCCTGTCAGCAAAGGTGTCCAACACCTTATGGAGGGTGCTCCAATGTTCATACAGGACAGGGGACCGGACTGGCCCTACTTTCCAGCACCAAAGCTGCCCACGCTGTGTGAAGCCTATTGACTCCCACCTCCATCGTTTTTTCACCTGTCCAGGTGTCGCCGCATTTTGGCCAAAGGCTCGCGCGCTCCTCCATGCTCAGCCCTGGTCTGGACACCCTGTGCAAGACCTCATGTTTGAGCAGACATTGCCTGGTTGCCACCGACCCCTCCATGTCCTCGCCTATGCCACAGCCATTTGGACCATCCATAACTCCTTCCTTCATACTGCCTTTGACCAGAAGGTGTGGACCCTTCCACACATGATCACCCACTTTCAGGTACACTTTGAGATGGCCCTGAAGGTCTGCACTATGTCGCCAACCCTCCCCCGCTCAGTTGTCACTGAAGCACGGCTATGGCGCGCAAACCCCTCCCTTTCTCGATGCCTCCTCCCTCCCCCTTCCTCGCCTCAGGCTCTTAGGAGCCCAGGCGTAATTCAATAAACATCGATGGTTCCCCCCTTGGGTTGGGACCATCTAGTAATAAAAAAATAGCATCAAGTAGTAGTTTATTTACAGCTGTTTGTTCAGCAAGAATAAATGATTGAATGGTTAATTAAAATCAACAAAAATCCATATTCGATGATAGTTATGATTGCTATTTCATCAGGGATTGTTGACACCATCATGTTGATTAGTAAATTGGCTTAAACTGGGCAATTTCTCATGAAAAATTACCAGTTTCAGTATCTGATGTGATGGCTGATTCAAATGGTAATTAAAATACGCTATTTTTTTATAAAAAATCAGCTGAGGTTTTCTGAAAATATGCCAATATTTATTATCACTGGTCAGGTGTATAAGATGAACTTGTGATCACCATGATTACCATAACACAAACTTTTCTTTCTCGTTGCAAACACTTTTGCAACCCATTCAATTCTAGACTAAATCTAGTTTGATAATCTCATAGAGGGGATTAGTCTGCGCCCATGTCTGGGAGCAGTTGGGCAAGCAAGGCAAGAGGAGCAGGCGGAAGGCCCACGGCCTCTAACGTTTGAAAACGCCCCGGAGAATCCGGCGGAATAGAAAAAAAATCTAAAAAAACTGGCAGTCACAATTTCCCCGGAGATACTCGCGTGGCAAGCGCGATGCAACCAGTACATCAATACGCCACATTCCCAGCCACTTTCATCAGTGGAAT
Source organism: Massospora cicadina (assembly GCA_022478985.1). Lineage (NCBI taxonomy): Eukaryota > Fungi > Entomophthoromycota > Entomophthoromycetes > Entomophthorales > Entomophthoraceae > Massospora > Massospora cicadina. Next base: position 67,694 of record JAKSZP010008352.1, read on the forward strand.
TCGGAGTCTGTGTGTATCTGGACATCCAAAAATAGCCCTATGGGAAAAGTTTTGTGAAGATGTACACAAAATTTTCCCGACTGCGGTATACATTGCACCTCACTCCATGTCGCGTGGTTGGCTGGACCTAGGTTTTGAAAGCAAAATAGCAGCAGACGAGGCTGCAGCAGTGCGAGTAGTGGTCGACCTCCCCGAAGGGCAACGGGTCATCGAAACTAAATGCACCAGATGGACAAAATCAAACCAAATTTTCATCATGTTTGACTTTTTGCCTACTATGGTAAAATGTGACATTTTGGAGAAACACCTGAAAGATGGTCTCACCATATATGGCGAAATACAATCTTTTGAAATGCAACGTTTCACGCTGATGCCACACCTGTGCACCAGCAAAGCTATCGCAGTCCTGACCCCAACTGAGGAGATCGTGAAGGACCTAACCCAGATCCCGCACTCCACCTTTATTGACATCGCAGGGCACACCACCCACCCATTCCGGGTAACCATGGACAGCGCGCCCCCATTTGCACCCACTGTGACGCGTTCGGCCATAAGGCACACGTGTGCCCCATTAAAGAGGGCGTTTCATTCCAAGAGCACCCCTCAGCGGCCATGGCCAGCGGAGAGGCGCACTACAAACCAACTGCAAGCACCAAAGAGGCTTTCCCGTGGGGAGCACAAGGCTGTTACCTATTGGTAAAGCTCATCTCCCCGCAGGAGTGGAAGAAGGCCAAGCAGGCCCGTAGGACCGCGGCCAAGGAAGCGGCCAAGGTCACCACCACCATCCCACACTCACAACGCCAGGAGGACATGGAGACCTTCATGGCGGAAGCAACTCAGGAATCCATCACCCAATCAGATTGGGAGGCCCAAGCCAAATGGGCCACTCAATCTGAGGATCTGATGGGAGATTTGATCTCACCCAATCGCTGCACCCAAGCCCCAGTTGAAACTGACTTGGGACCTATCCCAAACAAAAAAATTTTTTGCCCCACTCGACAGTGCACCAAACTTATCCGCACCGCAAAAATTCGTCCGATGTCGGGAAAACAAAAAGCAAAGGCCAAAGCCAACGTGACTCTTTCCGCAAAAATTAACAAAAACCCCAATAGCGTTGTTGCTAATACCCGCGCTGCTGTGAAAGCCCGTGGGGACCTGGAAGAGGCTGGTGGGCCAGGGCCCACCCCTCGCACCTAAGGTGCGATGGGGGAAACCTTCACTCTAGGGATGCTGAATATCGCCGGACTCAAGGCCTCCCCATCCCAGGCTAGGAAACTGAGTTTTTTACAAAATAATTTACTCTGTGGATATCCTGGCCATCCAGGAAACCCACTGTCCACGAGGTTCTGAGGATGCTTGGAAAACAATGCTTCTATCATCCCTTTCCTTTTGGTCAAAGCACTGTGGGGTGCTAATTTGGAAAAACAATTTTTTCAAATTTACATCTTCAGAAACATTCCTAAATGACTGAGTGCTCGTTGTCACCTTCTCATGGGCCGATGTTGCACACACAATTGTCAACATTTACGCCCCAAATGGTGCACAAGAGCGTCGGGAATTTTTCTCATCGGTCAAATCCCTCCCGCTACCCCTCGATTCTTTCCTAATCGGCGACATGAACTGTTGGCTAACCTCACCAATGGACTGGTGGCCGCCCTCACCCCACGCCCCACAGGGTCACGTAGAACTACGCATTCTAAAAGCCACCCTTGGGTTAATGGATGTGCCACCATGACATGCCCCACTGTCAGAAAACATGACGCGTCCCCACATCCACAATGGCCAATTAAGGTCCATGACCCGCATTGACCTTATTCTAGCGCTGGTGAAATTCCAACCCCACATCTCCCACTTCAAAACAACAAAAATGGAATTCTCCGACCACCGACTGGTCTCGATAACATACCACTTACTCATCACAGTTGCAAAGGCCCCACATTGGTGCAAAATCTGCCCCCCAGAGCTTGCATCGCCAGGATTTTCCACGTGGGTGGAAGAGGCAACTTTGGCAAAATTGTTTGTTGCACCATTTTGCGCGGACCCCATTTCCACATGGGCAACTTTCAAAAAAGACACCATCCGCCACTATTGCCATCTCTCATCCAGATGCTCACGAGCCACATCGGCGGTTATATCGCGCGCGTTGGTGGAATTGGCCCACTTGGAGTCCAACATTCCAGCCTCAGGATATAGCCCTGCATGGGGCCAGAAGTGGGCGGAGGCAGCTGCCCACCTCAACGCACTTGAAAGGCAACACAAACATCGGGTTTGTGTCCAATACAGGGCCACATGCATCACTAAAGGTGACAAGTGCACCGCATACTTCTTCAAAAAATTTTTTGCACCACACCAGAGCGTGGCCTGCACACAGGTGCGAAGATTGGATAATTCTATCATGGACACACCGGCCGAAGTGGCAATCAAAATGCTAAGATGCTACTCCAAGTTATACCGAGCTGAACCAATTCAGCTGGCTGAAATGGCGGAATTTCTCGACAGAGCTCATATCCGCACTGTTTTCCGATACCCAGAAATAATGATTTAATTACTCTGAACGAATTATGGACTACCATTCGCGGTGCACCAAACCAAAAATTCCCAGGCCCAGATGGCATTCCATATGAGTTCTACAAAAAATATTTTAAATACATATCCCCATTGCTGCTAGCCTCACTCAACCAAAGCCTGTTGGAAACATGCCTCCTACCAGGAGGACATGAGGCTTTTACAGTCACACTCTTCAAGAAAGGGGATAGGCTAGACTTAGCCAACTGGCGCCCCATTTCTCTAACAAACACAGACACCAAAATTTTAACAAAAATCATGGCTAACCGTTTAGGGACTGTAGCATCTGCCACCATCTCTCCAGAACAATCCGGTTTCAGCCCAAGAAGGTTGATTTGGGATAACGTGCACTCTGTGGCTAATGTGTGTCAGTCCACAGCCTCTGGGGCACTTGTATTCTTGGACCAACAAAAGGCCTATGATAGAGTAAACTGGGAATACCTTAGGGCCTGCCTCCAACAATTCCGCCTACCTCCCCGCTTCATTAACTGGGTGATGCTGCTCATGGAATCTGCAACAATGGCTGTGCGCGGCCCAGGTTTCCTAACAGAAGTAGTCCATCCTCAAAGGGGCCTGCGACAAGGGGACCCCCTGAGCCCACTCTTATACAACTTCAGCCTTGACCCACCACTGCGAAATGTGAATGCCCAACTCACTGGGGTCCATGTGCCAGGCCAAACCCCAGTCAAGATGATGGCATTTGCAGATGATTGTGTGGTGGGTGTGTCTAATAATAAAGATGCACGCGCGCTTGAAGCCCTCATCCAGGAATATTCCCGGGTAAGCAACGTGGCACTGAACGCCTCCAAAACTGAAATCATCCTCCTTGGTTGGTTTCAGAACTTCTGGGCCCCAGCAAGTAGTTCCCAACCCAGCCCAGCTGCTCACCCAAGTCCACGCCTTACTAACTCAAAACACACCGCTCCACTGGTGCTCCCCTTTGTGCCGCGACCTACCATAGGACCGGTACGCCATCTGGGCGCGTGGTTGGAGGCAGGAGGATATGCGTCAGCAGTAATGGAGGGCCATATACTGGACAACGTGACGAAGCGAATCGCCTCTCTCAGAGCCCACCCTACTACCCTCACTGGCAGGGTTGTTCTTGCCAACTCTATGCTCCTATCCAAAGTCTGGTTTGGAGCCCACGCCATCCCCTTCTCCCCAAGCTTCTTCAAATCCCTGTATGCTTTGCTACAAGGTTGGCTTTGGTCAGGCCGCCCTCCACCAGTACATCTAGATGTCATGTTTGGCTCTCATCATCATGGTGGCATGGGCCTACTTGACTTCAAAGCCCATGCGCCAAGATCCTAGGCACCTGGATTGCGGCCGTCACTGCTCCTACACTCCCATCCCAACACTGGTCCCGCGCGGCCCGCTCCAACTTCTCCTGAGCCTTGGGCCTCAACAATCCATCAAACCCCCACTCCCTGATGAAATACCTCGCATCACACACATCAGCCACAGGTCCTCACGGGACCAAAACCCACTACAAACGAATCCTACTCTCCATGTGAAGCGCAGAGTGGAGAATTCGTATTAGTGGACATACAACCCGAAGAGGCCGCCCCTCTCCTCAGTTTACACAAGAGGTACAGGGGCTACCCATCCATGATGGCGTGATCCCCATTCGACCCCAAGTCCTATCCAGGGTGGACTACCTGGACATGATGGACATCCCTTATTCCACTGAGACCCAAAAGACTATCTGAAAATACGCACACCATCCTCTGTTGCAGCCTCAAGTCCGCTCCCATGTGTGGCGCTGCCTGAGGCGGGTGTATCGTACAGCTGAGCGCTCTAATGCTTTACACTCATCCAGTGTCGTGTGTGGCCAGTATGGAACGCTGTTTCACCGCCTGGAGAAGTGCCCCACCTCTAAAGTAATATGGCGCGAAGTCTAACGTCTGCTAGGCCAGGATCAAACACATCCCTTCAGTCTGTCAAGAGATATGTTTGCTTCATCAATGGCCTCCCCCTCCCACCCTCCCTTCGTGCTCTGGTGGTTGCAATCGCCATGTGGACTATCCACACGATTGTCTTGGATGCCATCGCCGGATCCATCCCCACCCTCCCTAAAGCTGTCCACAGATTCCGGTCTCATTTGGTGGATCACTTTCAAGCGTGGATGTTTGGATATCTCCCACCACGTCGCCAGCAGCTGGTCTCCTCCTGGTTCCCAGTCTGATTCATCAAATCAGACCCCTTCCTCCACACGTGCTCAATAGTGGCTACGCCCCCTACACACGTTCCCTCCCCCTTCCCATAAGTGGCTTTCCCGCTGGAAACAAGAGATAGCATCGCTTCTCTGGGGTGCCTCACCTGGTACTGAGTTTTGTCTCGTCTGAGTCATATTTGGAAGTGTCCGTCCCATGGTCGGCCTTCCCCACAATAAATTTAAATTAAA
>JAKSZP010008353.1:0-72503 GCA_022478985.1 Massospora cicadina
TCATGGCCCTTAGTAACAACAGAATAAACCTAGTATAATACTTATGGAGCACTTGCTCCCACTATAATATTTTATTTTTAATATAATAAACACAGAGGATCCTCGCTGTCATACTCACTCTATCCTATTAACCACTACCACCTCTTAATCGCCCCTCTCACTTATATACAGCAGCTTCAGATGTTATTATTCTCATAGTAAACATTTGGTTCCACTGATTCTCCTCGTTTCGTCTTGTTATTCTTTAATTCTTTATCTCTCTAATTGTAGGCGATTTAATTTGTATTTGTCAAATGTTGACATCGCCTTATTTCAAGGCAATCCAATAATAAACCCATTATATCCCAATATCGCCTTGTCTTGAGGCACTTAAATAATTGTAACTGATAACATTTCAGCGGATTCTTCCCAAACCGCCCTAACTGTCCCAAGATTATCAGCCAGTCATATCGGAATCACAACAACAATGAACTCCTAAAAGAGCAATTAAAATCCCAAACCTATATAAATCTGCCAATTTACCCAAATAATATGATAATTCATCTGTCAAAGATCTTGTCTTAAGGGGGTCACCAGAATCCACTGCTGCGATCAATAAAGACCAATTACACCAAAAGCCTTTGTATTCTGCTGCGCTAATCAAGAGATCTCCAAACCTGACCTAGTCCTGATTTTCTCATAAAGTCTATCCTACGTGATCCCATTTTGCACAAACCTATAAATATCTCCAATTTCTGATCAATTAAGATACTTTCAATTTTCCCTGGTTATAATTACTAAATATCTTCTCCTGTTTTTTTACAATGATCCTGTCCATCAAAGCAAACAGAGATTGTCTTAACGGTGCATTTATATTAAGAGATTGAAATAGGAAAGAAGCAACGCTAAGAGATTTCCGCTAGAGCTACATTTGACTGATGATTGAGTAGCATTTGAAGGTTCTGACCTCTAAAAAACAACAAATCCCAAAGCTGGTGTTTTTGCAAGGTTCTTCTGAGGCTACCTGGTGATGATCTATCTTTAGGTGAATAATTCAGTGATGACAGCCATACCAATATGGATTAGAACATGAGGTTGACCAGACAGGTCATTACTAACAACCAAGTTATGCCTCTACTTCACAATTGAGAGCTTGAATTAAATGCGACCATGACCCTTACTATTTCAGCCCTGGATGATCCATCTACCAAATCCAGGCCTCCAATGTCGCTGACACTGTCTCAGAATTATTGAATGGAACTATTAACCTGGCAATCACATCCTAGGTACCTGGATAAAGGAAATCCTTGCTCCAGACCTCCCGCAACAACATTGGTCCAGAGCAGCAAGGACTAACTTTGCACAGGCGCTCAAATTAACCAACCCACATAGTCCACCCAGACTACTTTCATACCTTGCCAAGCACCCTACTGCAACGGGTCCACATGGAACCTCCCCTCATTTCAAACATATCCTCCAAACTATCCGCCATATGGGATGGACCATAGAGAACATGTGTACTATACAGGGAAGGGGACGACCCAGCCCCCAATTCAAATTAAGAAACCCAGAAAACCACCTCCAGAGGGATATGCTCGCAACAACCCCAAGCATATCTAGGATAAAATACCTAGATATGTTGGACATTCCCTATGATTTAACCACACAGGTAATGTGGAAAATGACTCACCACCCACTCTTACAGCCAAGGATAAAAGCAAACGACTGGCGCTGTCTGAGAAGGACCTATAGGATGGCGGACCGCTCCAACTCCCTCCACAAAACATGTGCAGTATGTGGAGGGGAGGGATCCCTACATCACCGCCTAGAAACATGCCCCCCAACCAAAGCTATATGGCAGGAAGTCGCACGCCTGCTCAAGATTCAAAACGAACAGGAATTTTCGATATCAAAAAGTATCTTCACGCTCCAGATCAAGTCACCAATCCCATCTACCCTCCGCTCCCTAATAATACCCATTGCAATGTGGATAATACACACAATTGCATTAGATGCGTTCAAGGGCACGGTCCCAACCATTCATGGGGTTATTAACAGATCTCATGTCCACTTACTGGAGCACTTCTAAGCCTGGCTCTATGGATATATGAGACCAAGACAAAAAGCGCTCATAGAATCATGGTTCCCACTCTGGTTCCTCCACACAGACCCTTTCCTTCACACCTGCTCCATAGCAGGGGAAACCCCCTCAGAGTAGTGCACCAACCCCCCATACCTGGTAGTCCCGCTGGCAACATGGGTAACTTGAGTACCCTGGGGTGCCTAATTTTATATAATTGTTAGTTATTCTCTTAGTTTCACATATATTCGGTAATGTCTGTCCCCTGGTTGGCTTACCTCGGTTAAATAAAACTATTAACCTGGCAGGAGATCTGGCCGTAGCCACTCCACATGAAATGATAACAGCATGACACATCAGTATTCCTCACTTGACCTTCCAGGCAATGAAGTAAGAGTAGCTCAAACGGAAACCTTTAATCAGTTATTCATTCATATGCTTTACACCATCAAATGCAGTTACTTGGGCTACATCACTTGGAAATTCAACGACAACTCAGCCTAACCCATCAAATTACCAGCCTCTTGAATTGCATGAAGCCGCATATAATTTTGGTTAAAGCAATTGTGAGGTCATTCTGGATAATTGCCAGGACATAAAAGAAATTCAACGTCACTTGGCTCAGATTGACACTGGAGTTATACAATATCTGCAAGGTGAACTTTCCCAGCTGATGATCCTTGAATCTACTGATATGGACCAATGAGTGGAACACGCTTTGTCTAATCTCATCTTTTGAATCTCTGAGAATCATTAAACCACTGATTCCTGAATCACCGAATTAGTTACCCAGATTCAGCAATTGAGCGAATGAAACGCTATGTCACCAGATCAGGAAGTTATTATTTAAAAGGACCTCCCACTAAAATTTGGACCTAGTGGAAAGGAAGGAGAACAAGGACCCCAGGGCCTGAAGATCCCCATGTTCCTCCTGGATCTTCTACAACTGTTGGACCTTCCTTTGATAAAAACAACGAAGTTGAATTAAGGCTCTTGAGTGACAACTACTAATGGTGGCCTGCGGAGCAGAGATGACTATTGAAGGGGATCATCTTAATATGATCTAACCTTTATCTCCTTGTACAACAAATATGCTAAACTGACCAAGACCTGTTTAAATTATGATTACTCCAAAGCCTAAGTGAACCATCAACATAAGCGGATGAATGCTAAGCTTTGGACAATTGAAGCTAAACAAGATACTATCTCCACTCAATTAGCCCTTTAATCCACCAAGATAAAAAATATTTATTGACTTCTAAATACCAAGGCCCCACTTACGCATGTCAATAACTGTTATACTGCTCTCCAGATAATATGAATGAATTTAGTAATCGATTTGACAAGGCTATTCCTCAAATTGACATAGGTACCATGGAACATACTTAATCAGAGAGACCACATTATTCAAATATCCATGTTCTCTCTGAAACTGCCCGGTATTTTAACCCCAGCTTAAAGAGAAGTACATTCCCAGGACTGAAACCATTCAGTCCTACTCTTTGTTATGAAGGTGCAATGGAACAAGCTACAAATTATTAGAAATGCCAACACAACCAGACTTGTCTGGATGGCAAGGCAAGACGTCATGATGCCAAACTTCAAGGCACAAAACACTTGGGCGGCTATAAAGGATGCCTTTATTAAAGAATTCAGAAGTAACACCTTTCTTTCTAATTCTAGAAAGGATTTCATGTGAATCCACCCAAGATATAGGGAAACCAACATCAAATTTGCTGGGCGGTTTTATCATTAAGCCCAGGCCCTTGCATCCTGTAAATGAGTTAACTTACATGACGCCATTGAAGCCGTCCTCTCAGCGTTTCAGCAAAGTGCCAATCTGGCGATCTACCTCCAGAATGCCAAGATGTACATGTAATTCCTTGATATTAAAAATCTATAATTAGTTGACTGATCCAGAAGTGTGTCAACCATCTAATAAGGGGAAGTGGCCTCACATACATGCAGTTGGATGATTTTAGAGATCTAAACCCCATACAACCCTTGCTCTTATTGTAAAATTTTGGCCATCAAGAATACTCCTATTGGAAGAAAAAGGCCAATGAGGTGGGAAAAGAGGAGTCAACTTAGGGCGCGAGGCACCCACTGCTGACAATGCCACGCCTCACTCTCAATCTACCACCGCTCTGCGAACTGAATGTTACGTTCTATCCAAACCTGAAAAAATTGGAAGTTCCAGACCTTTGATTTCAAATAAAGGTTTAACTTAATCTTACTCTTTCCTTTCCAGACTTCTCCCTCCACTGAATATAATTAACTCAATCCCCTATTTTTGTACTGAAGTTACTCAAGTTGAAGTAGTCATCCATAAAGCGAAAATTTTAGCCATAGTTGATACAAGATCTCCAGTTAATGTCATTTCTTCCTGACTAGTGAAACGGATAAAGGTTGCTCTGGATCAAAACCTCACTTTAGATTATGAGACTGAAGACCTCTTTGGACTTCCTCTTTAGGACCTACTCATCCTTGCCGCTTCAGTTTGGATCTTTGGTAGTGACAGTTGGTAAGCGTGCTAGAGAACGATAGTTATGACCTTCTCATAGGCACACAATTTCTGGTTGAATTTGATACCCAAATAAGGCGTAAGGACTTATATTTTTCTATTTTAGGGTATCACATCCCCTAGTTGTAAAAGATAACCCTAAAGGAAAAGTAAAAGAAAGCCTAGGAGTTGTTTACTGGAACATAAGCCACTTCAAATGGCTAGAGCACCGGGTAGTTGGGTCAAAGGCCGAATTTCCACCCTCTAGTGTAGAGGCCCAGGAAAGGAATGCCTATATATACAAATAACCATGTAATTTTACCTCTAAAAACTAATATTCTATTAGACATTGGGCTCCAAAATACCATTCCGCTGGACCATATACTGGAGATTCATTGAAATTCTAATCCATCCAGTTTAGGAACTACTCACCTGCCCTGGGGGTGCTTGATCCATCTTACTGGGGCCTTTAACTATTTTGATGGCTAACTTTAAAGATCTATCTAGTGCAAATAAGTTGAACCCACCTGTTGTGTATGTTAGAACTCTACCCTCTGACCAATTTAAGACCGTCTGTGGGTATGGAACTTTGCATGACTTAGAAATTGATAAAAATGGTACAATAGCCTATGTCAAAGTAGAGATAGGTGAAAAAATCTCCTCCAAGAAAAAGTGACAAGTGGATTCTTTGATCAAAGAGTAAGATGAATTTTTTTACAGTGTCAGACAAACAGTTGTTTAATTTTGTAAGTAAGAATAATCTAGGGGAGAATAGCCCCAATTTTATTAATGCAAAAAGCCTATACAATTCAAGGTGGAATCCTACTAATCAGAGTAATGCTATTACTCCCAGTACTCCGCTGAATACCTCATATCACCCTTTGAAGCTACCAACATCCCTTGACTTAATAGGGACTTGGGCTCCCAAGTCCCTCCAAGCACTAGCGTGAATGCATTGCCAATTCCTAAGAGAAATGTACCCCCTTTTATAGAATTGAAGGGGGTTCCAGAGGCGAAATTTTTTTTCAGCCAATAACCCCTTAGGAGATCAGGTAAGTGACCCAACAAGCCATATGTGCAAAATGGCTGACTGGCAAAAGTATATTAGTATGCCATATGATTATGCCCTACCAGAAAAAGTTGAACTCATATCTACAATCAAGCAAAAATTTAATTTAGCTAAATTGAGTCACCACTGCATAGCACGAATTCCCTAATGTCTTTAAATAGCTTATCTATTAGGAGGCGCAAAATTTAATAAACATCGCTTATTTTGCTAAGCCTCAGCATTACAAATTTATCTAGTTCTTACTAATATCTTATATCTAGTTGTGGTTAATTTACCCAAATAATTTTAATATAGAAGTCAAGAGTACTACTTCTCCTGCTACAACATAGTTGTTGTATCCTGGGCCTAAGCACCTGCAAGCAATCATATTGCCAGGATTCCAACAAGTGGCTCTCAATAAAGGGGCCCTGTACACAACAATCCTATCTTTAATATGACAAGTATTCAACTAAACCCCTTTCTCATTTACACGATAAAGCTGAACAAAGGGTAGCTGCGTTGGAACAACAGTTAGCCAATGCCTTATCCCATCTTAAAAAGATTGAACAACACTCCTCTCCAGCTTCTCATGAAGCTGCTATTTATGTTCCTTTTAAAAAGACCTTTTAAGGATAAATTTACCCTGGGTGGAGGTAGTATTGGGTCTTTTTGTATGTATATGAATTTGCCATGGATGGGGCGACGAAGCACCAAAAAGTCAAGTAAATCCTCCCTTGCCTAAGTTGGTTAGCCAAAAGGTAATGGTACCTCAAAAGGATACCCTCCAAACCTGGGCGGAAGTAAAGAAAGAGCTTATTGACGAATTTGGCTCAGCGCAGAGTTTGGAGAAGAAGAAGCCTTTATGTGCCTCAGCATGAAAAGTAGAGAATCGCTCACCACTTTTATTGAATGATTTTATGAATAAGCCAAGCCCTTGGTACTTGAAAAATGTTACCATTTGATGATTCCCTTGTTGCCATTATGACTGGCTTAGCTTTTCACCCTTCCATTTATGGCATCTTGTCTCCCTTAAACGACACCTCCAGACCATCCATGATATCAAAGAGGTTCTGTTAGAGATTTTAGATATCTATAACGCTGAGGCTATTTCAGGAGTTTTTTCAAACCCAAAAGTCCTGACCATTGAGGTTTTTCCCAACCATAGCCCGCTAAAGGGGTACATGCTGAATCCTATGGCCCCTCATGTGCTGGTTACCACCCTAAGAACATACTCTATGGTGCGGCTCAAACATGACCTTCTTCCACCCTGCAAGCTTGAGGATTTTAAGTCAGTGAGTCAGAGTGCACTACCGTCAGTGGGGCAGCGCTCCCTGCCACTACCTGCCCACGAAATTCATCTTATAACATCTATTGAGCCTCTGCCCCATCCCAAGACCTCCGCTGAGAGGCCTCTTCTAGAGTCCCAAAAGGCTTCTCCTAAGCCTAAACCCCTCTATCTGGTGACATTTGCACCCTATAACAATGGGCTCAATAACAAGGTCGCTTAAGCTAAAATGCCTGCTCCTACAATGAACATAGCCTCTGATCACCCCAAAGCTGGCGAAGTTAAGGTGCTCACATCCATCCACCCTCCTAGCATCCACCCAATGTGCATAAACAACCCTTCTGATGATGAGTCTAAGGGAGTTATGATGACATTGGCTATTATGTCCTAGGAGCCCCTTCTGAAGTAGTTATACTGGATTAGCTGAACCATGAAGGAGTAGATAAGGCACTAATCCCTGAAGAAATCTATCTGAACCAAGTGCCGGGGTGCCCTGAGGGTATTGATACTGATAGCAACACTGACCAGGTTATTGCTTCATAGTCTGACCAATTTACCACGCTCATACCCTATAGTCTATGAAAAATAACTATCCCAAGACAGCTAAAAAGCTTTCCTCTACTCTCCATTTTAAGGAAGTACTAGCTCTCCCCCTAACTTTGGTGGGATTCTAACTAAGGTAGAGGTTGTTATTTAAAAGGTCTGGGTTAGGGCTACCCTGGACATTGGATCCCCCATGAACGTTATCTCTTCCAAGATGATCAAGAAGATTAAGCTGGCTCTTGATTTAGAGTATACGCAAGAGTTTGAAACTGCAGGTGTCAGGATTTTAGACAGATGGATCCTTCTGATAGTATCAGAATTAGGGGTGTCAGTTAGTCAGGTGTAATTGTTGGCTAATTACCTAGTTCAATACTATTTTATGTTATACTATTAATTTGAGTTTAGGTTTGGCGGAAGCTGTTTTTTCTACCAAAATGTCACTTTGAGGATTTTTTTGGGAGTTTCTGGCGAAAAGACAATGAATCTGTTACCATTCATTTTAATATGGTTATGCCACTAATTTGGAACACTGGAAACTCATGCTGAGGATGCTCAAAGTTCTATTTATTTATGAATTTATATACAATCGACTAGTGACTCATGCTGAGGATGGATTGACCTAATTTAATATTTGGTGATCAGATGAGCGAATTAGGAGGGAATCACTATGATTAATGAATGAATGAATAAATTTATGATCTGATAGAGTTCTGGATTGGATGGCTGAGGGGTTTCAGAGGCGCAGTAGCCTAAGTATAAATAGTTGTTCATTCCCTCCAAATAAACATCTCTCTTTAGCCTATTTTCTTTTAATTGATAGTAGTTTGGCAGCTAGATTAAAAGAAAATGGGACGGAAGATCCTCAATAGGCTCAGGTAATCACTCCTGGAGTGGCTGGAGCTGCCAGCTCCCATGCCTCCTCCCTATGAGGAACTGGCAAAAACCTGGCCAGCTGGCTACCAACGAATGCACTGACTGGCCGCCAAACTTGTGGGGTGTGGCGCAGGAGTGCCATAGCTGCCCAAGATGGGGGATGGACTCGCTGGGCCATGCCCAGATGGGGTGGTGAAGGGTTGTGAGGATGGGGCAGCGCAGGAGTGCCTGAGTCGCCCAGGATGGGGGCAGGACTCGCTGAGGCACACGCTGAGGATACCTGGGGCGAAGGCGAAGTCGTTGGTGGTTAGTTGGTGGGCTGGACGCGGACTTATAAGGGTTGGTACGCCAATGAAGGCGAAACGGCAAAGGGTCAACCAGCCTTCATACTGGTTGGCCTGGCACACTAGCAAAGCCCATGGTCAATTTTGTGACAGCAGGTCTAAACAACACCATGCTATTGGAGCCTACTCCCCCTTGCCTATTCGTATTGGAAAGCTAATCTTGTCAGCCCCCACCGTAGCCTTGGACAATAATGCTTACATCATGCTTATTGTTAATCAGTTTTTTATTGAGTATGACGGTCTAATCAACATGAAAGAGGGTTACCTCTCCTACTCAGTTATGAAGTCCCTCTAAACTTTAACAATGAAGAACAGAAATAAAAAGGAATACTTCTGCTTAGTTGAGTACCCTTCCTCTGACTTATCTTTATTTTACATAACATCTGGATGCAACACAAAAAGTTTCCTAGTTCTGGTGACGAATCAGAGGGCATCCCATTTTATGCTTCAGAGGAAGCAGTAATCAAGGCTGGTGAACAGCGGGTGATTTCTGCCAAAAAAGATGCTACAGATCCCCTGAACCTGAATGATGCACATCATTATCATTAATGGAGTAATTCATCAGGACCTCAGGTGTTGCCAGGTATACTAGACCCCAATTATTAACGACCCCTCATTTACATATTGGGAAACTTTAATAATAAACACATCCTTGTCAAAAAACTTCAGGAGGTAGGGAAAGGTCTGCTAATCCCCTTCAATGATATTGACCGGGTTTACTAAATTGGGTCTATTTTAAATATGGGCTTACCCACTGACAAATTAGTGTACTTTGCCTAATGTCCATATCTAAGATGAACTAACCCTAGATGATCATAAAAAAGTTCATTCTTTATTGGATACCTACAGAGGTATTTTCTCCAAAGCTGACACAGATTATGGGCACATGAAGGGTTGGAGCCACACCATTGATGTTGGTGATGCCAGTCCTATTTGATCTAAATCCTACCATAAATCAAAGGTCAAAGAGCAGCAGATGAGGATATAACTCAAACCTTTACTAGATGCTGGGCTATTAGTACCATCCCAAAGCCCTTGGGCGTCTCCTCTCTTTTGATTAAAAAAAAGAGTGGAGGTCATTGGGTCATGATGGACTACTGCAAATTGAATAACCTCACCAAGAAAGACAGCTAACCTATTCCCCGCATTGATGCTGCCCCTGAACAACTCTTTAGATCACAATTCTTCTCAACCATGGATTTGGCGAGCGGATACTGGCAAATGAGTCTTTCTTTTCAGGGTCAATAATTGTGCCTTCATTTGCAGTGAAGGTTTATTTCAGTCTATCCACTTACCTCAAGGGCTGTACAATGTGCCGAAATTCTTCCAGCGTGATTTGCACCACATTCTGCGGGACCTTAAGCTAAGCTGTGTGATTGTCTATCTTGATGACATCACCATCTTTTCTGCAATGTTCACCAATCATCTTACTCATTTAAAAGAAGATCAAGACGCCTGTGGTCTCGTACATTAAGTTGAAACTGTCAAAATGCACCTTCTGCCAAAGAAGCTAGATTTCCTAGGACATGTACTTTCCCAAGAATAAATACAGCCCTTACAGGATGCTAAAATCAGGGACGCTTAGATGACAGCTCGCTTCTGTTACAAGATTTCAACTTCAAAGATTCTTGACCACTTGCGTTGATTGACTGAAGATTAATAAACTGGGGCAATAATAGTATGAAGGCTATTATTAAAGATTTTACCCAAAAACTACATTGAGTTTAGGGTCAAACGCTAACCAGGTGCTTCTTCCTCTTGAAGATATGTTTGAACTGGTAGGGAACACTTCCCTATTCTCTTTACACAGAACCAAGCGGAGATAAATAATAACAATCTAGTTTTAATTTTATTTGGGGAAGGCTGATCATGGGATGGACACTTCCAATAAAATCCAACTACAAAACACCAAGAAAAACAAGAGGCACCCCAGAGGAGCCGAGGCTACCTCCTGTTGCCAGCAGGACTGCAGTGGAAGGAAGATGGGGAGTGACAGGGGAGGCCTGGGCTAAAACTGCACAAAAATGAAGGAAAGGGTCCAATGAGAGGAACTACATGGGGAATCAGGATGACACCAACCGGCGCTGGTGGGATGGCAGGTGGCCAAGCAGCCAGGCTTGAAAGTAATCTGTGAGGTGGGAATGGAAGCGACGCACAGCTTCACAGAGGGTTGGGGTAGTGCCAGACAGTACATCAAGGATATTAGTGTGGATTTTCCATGATTCTATTGCAACAATTAAGGCGTGGAGCAAAGGGTGGATAGAGGAGGACATGAAAAGGCGAAGATGTTTTTAGACAGGCTGAAAGCCTGCTCACTCTCCCTGAAAACGAGGCGCATAACATCCAACCAAATCGCCTATGATGGCAGGAAATCTTCCAAGTGATGGACTAATGATCCATATTGACTTCATACCATGCATGAAGATTAAGAGGCATTGGACCGCTCAGACATGCAGTACACTTTTCTCAGGCATTTCCACACATGAGAGCGAAAATAGGGTTGTAAAAGAGGATGGTATGTGTACTGCAAATGTCCTTCTGGGTCTCCAAAGAGTACGGGATGTTGAGCTTGTCAATGTAGTCCATACGGGCAATTTGGGAGGGAAATTGGGGTACCAGGTTATTCAGAATGGCTTGCCCACGGACTTCTTGTTTGAAAAGGGGACTAGGGCGACCCCTCTGGGCGGTGTGTCCACTGAAACTAATTTTCCACTCAGCGCTCCGCATGGAGGGGAGAATGCATTGAAGTGGGCTGACATCCCATGAGGGCCTATGGCAGAGGGATAAGAGGCAAGATATTGTAACAGAGAATGGGGTTGGGTAGGATTCCAGAGGTCAAGGGCGCAGGAAAAGTTAAAGCAGGCCACATGTGACCAGTGTTGGACTGAGAGTGTGAGGTTGTGATCGTAAAGACCCAGGTGCCAAGAATCTTGGCAGCATGGGCCTCAAAGCTGAGCAGGCCCATACCACCACTATGGCGAGGGCCAAAAATGACCTCCAGGCGCACAGGGGGAGGGAGACCTAACCAAAGCCACCCTTGTAGGAGGGCATACAAAGAGGTGAAGAAATTGGAGGAGAAAGCGATGACATGGGCCATTAACCAGACTTTGGACAGGAGCATTGAGTTGGCAAGCACAACCCAGCCTGGGAGGTTAGTCTGGTGAGCCCTTAAGGAAGCGATACACTTTATGACATTGTTGAGGATGTGGTGCTCTCTTACTGATGAGGCGTACCAACCCGCCTCAAGCCACACACCCAAATGGCATACTGGGCCAGCAGTGGGTCTTGGCATGAAAGGGAGCACAAGTGGGGTGGTATGGGATGGCCGGGGCAAGAGAACCTGTGAGATAGCTGCTGAAGCAGGTAAGTAACGAGGTGCTGGTGACCAGCGGGCGTGGTACTGGCTGAGGAGAATGATTTCAGTTTTAGAGGCGTTAAGTTGGCGTTACTGACTGTCAGACATTTACCTTTGCAGCTCAAAAAAAGAATGTTTTAGGTCAAGTTCCACTGAAAAAGGGAAATTTCAGCCATTTGCGATTTTATGATGTTATAAAGGGAAATTTTAATCAAAATGTTGACAATATTGGCCAATAGACCATAGCCAATCCTTCGTGAGCCTCATAAACTGGGGTAACAAAAGTTTGAAACCTGCATGGGCACTTACATTAAAATCAAACGATTGGATCTAACTAATTGCACAACAGATTTTGGGGAAACCAACACCAAGTCCTTCACCACACCTGCTCAGGGGCCACCCCTTTTTATAGGTGTGGCGGCAGGCCCCAAAGGTGAGAATAATTTCTCAAGTGTTAATTGGTTGGGGTACATCAAAACCCTGCCACATGGGTATATTTTGCCCCAAAACCCCAACGTCCTTTTTACCAATATTAACTAACTTTCCCCCATGATCTGATAGTATCAACATCTATATTACCTAAATTGGAAAGCATCAAAGCTATTCTAAACCTATCCCCAAATCCCACCGACCTTCAAAAATAGTACAAATACAAATTGTTGAAAGTCAGAAAGGGATCACTTCTCATTTTTACCTTGCGCTCATATTAAAACATTATAAAAACCAATTTTTATAGTTTTATAATTTTTATTTTTATTAAAATTAGTTGTATGATCCAGCGGCGTAGCACCAAGCGAGCGCAACTAAGCTGGATTCTTACAAAATGGTGCTCACTACAGGGGACCCCTGTATGTCAAAAGTAGTTGCTCTTGAAAAGCAACTAGAAAACGCTTTGGTCCACCTTGAGGAGCTTGAAGAGTGTCCTTACAAACTTCCCTTTAAAGAAAAGTATATCCCTGGTGAATGAAGCATTGCTAACTTTCTGTACGTTTATGAAGCTGCTATGGATGGCTCCATAGACAAGCAAAAAGTTCGCCACTCCTTCCCTGTTTGAGTCGTCTAGCACAAGAGATGATAGTCCCTAACCTGAACCCTTCATACACTTGGGCAGAGGTGAAAGAGGCTCTTCTGGATGAATTTGGATCACAACAGACTCTACACAAGGAAAAACAGGCCATTATGCGCCTTAATATATTTGAAGGTGATTAACCATTACCTTTGCTGAACGCTTTTACCTCGCTGCGAAAAGGTTGTCCACCTATAACATGCTTACCCTTGATGATGCCATCGCCGCCCTGTTAACTGGGCTAGCCCCTCGACCCTCTCTAGCCAGACACATCTTCTCAGTGAAACGCCACTTCAAAAATCTCTGCAACATTAAAGAGGCTTTGTTCGAAGTGGCCAAATTCCAATTATGGGATAACATAAGTGACGCTGAGGGGAAATCTTCAGCTCCCACCATTGAGGAGCTACCACTTGTTGAGCAGTCGGGAGTGCGTTCACCTGTGCCTATCCTCCCTACAAAACCTGATCCCCCAATACAACTTAACAAGGTTATCCGTCCTTATAATGAATCAACGCCTTGAAAGGTTATAACAACCATACGCCTGCACAAGCTCACTAAAGCTGCTGTGCCTACCTCTCCAGCTAAGCTGGTAAATGCGCGATCTACAGCTACCCAATCTTCTGTGGTCGTCCCCCATACCTCCATAGCAGACTTGCCTGTTGTTGTGAATACCCTTGGGGAGGAATCTGAGGGGGGTTATGCTGACATTGTTTATTACATATTGGGAGCACCTGCGGAAGTAGAAGTGCCTGATCATTTGAACGCTGGAGGAGTAGACGAGTCTACCATACCTGAGGAAACTTACCTCATCCAAAATCTAGGGTGTCCAAAGATTATTGAGACTGCCAGTGATGTTGACCAATTATTAGCTGGCTTGATACGCCCTCTTCAGTGGGTTCATCCCATAAAATCCATCATGGACAAATACCCTTGAGACCGCTAAAAGCTAACTTCCACCTTTTGACTCAAGGAGGTCTTATCTTTGTAACTTAAATTTGGAGGAAGCTCACTATGGTTGAAGTGGTCATTCAAAAGGTCCGAATATTGGCCATCCTGGACACTGGATCCCCAGTCAACGTGATCTCCACTAAGCTTATTAAGAAAATAAAGCTAGCGCCTGAATTGGAGTACACGCAAGAGTTTGGAACCACTGGCCCCAACAATACCCATGCTATTGGAGCATACTCTTCCCTTCCCATTCGAATTGAGAAGCTTATCCTATCAGCCCCTGCTGTGGCTTTCGACAATAATGCATATGATATGCTCATTGGCACTCAGTTTATGATTGAGTATAAAGAAAAAATCAACTTGAAGCAGGGGTCCTCTCGTCACTCAACTACTAAGTCCCTTTAGTCTTATCCAATAAAGAACCCAGCAAGCATGAATACTATTGTTGGTCAAATATCCTTTTTCAGCTATAACTTTGCCATATACCACTTCAGGTAGCAATACAAAGAAAATACCTGAGTTAGTGGATGCCAGGGATGGTATCCCTTTTTATGCGGCAGATGAGGTTTTAATTAAGCATGGGGAACAAAGAGTGGTCAACACTAGAATCATACAACAAATACCACATCATTGTTTATTGCACCTCGTAAGTATTGAGGGTGTTAGACCCTTGGAGCCTCATGTCTTGCCTGGGATACTAGACCCAGCATATCAGAGGCCTATTACCATTCTTCTAGGAAACCTCAATGGAAAAGATATGATCATATGGAAACATCAGGAGATTGGAAGAGGTTTCCTACTCCCAGTAGAGGACATTGAACATATCCACTCCATTGGCTCTATGGTGAACTTGGGTTTACCCATAGACAACATGGTGTGCACCTTGCCCAATGTTCATATATCGGATAAGCTGACCCCAGAGGAGTTGGAAATAGTTCATACCTTGTTAGACAGATACATTGACATATTTTCCAAATTGGAAAGTGACTATGGCCACATGAAAGGTTGGTGCCACTCCATTGGTGTGGGTGGTGCCCAGCCTATAAGGTCCAAACCTTATTGCAAGTCAAAGGTGGGGTAACAACAGATGAGGATGGAGCTCCAGCAATTGCTAGATGCGGGATTGTTAGTTCCCTCACAAAGCCCTTGGTCTTCACCTCTCTTACTAATTAAAAGAAAAGCGGAGGTTATCATATAGCTATGGATTATTGTAGGTTGAATACCATCACTAAGAAGGATAGCTATCCTATCCCTTGCTTTGACGACGCCCTGGCACAACTCTCTGGCTCTAACTTCTTCTTCGCCATATACTTGGCCAGTGACTATTGTCAAATGGACCTTTCTCCTCAAGATCAGTAGAAATTCTCTCTTATTTTTAGTGAAGGTCTTTTTCAACCCATAAGATTACACCAAGGGTTGTGCAATACACCTGCCTCTTTCCAGCGTGCGATGGATCACATCTTGCAGGACTTCAAGTTGACTTGTGTCATCGTCTATCTTGATGACATCACGGTGTTCTCAAAAACCTTCAACAAACATCTTGAGCACTTGAAGGAGGTGTTTCAACGGTTATTTAAGTATAATATCAAGTTGGAACCCTCAAAGTGTACCTTCTTCCTAAGGAAATTAAATTTCCTTGGCCACTCCATTTCCCAAGAAGGGATTCAACCCATGCAGGATAAGGTCGAACCCATATCAAAAATGCCAGCCCCTAAAAATTTATGGGATATTCAGATACTTTAGGGATGATGGGGTATTACCATCAGTTCATCCCTAAGTTCACCCAACTCAGTGAGCCCCTTGTCCGGCTACTAACCAGGGAAACCCCTTTCTATTGGGGTGTTGAACAAAGATCCGCTTTTGAGATGATGAAATAACTACTTCAACAACGTCCTATCCTACGGCACCCCAATTATAATAAACCTTTCATCTTGTTCACTGACGCCTCAGACTATGCCATTAGGGGCCATCTTAGCCCAATTAGATGAACACGATGTAGTTCATCCTGTATCCTATTTTAGTAAGATGCTGTCAAATTGGGTTGGGACCATCTAGTACTAAAAAAAGATGCTGTCAAAAGCGTAATGCAATTACAGTGTAACGGAGAAGAAGTGCCTTGCTGTTCTGTTGGCTGTAAAGCACTACCGCCCTTTTCTTAATGGAACCACCTTCACTGTAGTTACCAACCACTCATCTCTAAAGTTGTTACAAAACATGAAGGATCCTAGTGGTCAGCTAGCTCGTTGGGCTCTAAAGCTCCAGCCCCATGACATATTAATAGAACACTATGCTAGAACTCGTCACTTGAATGTTGATGGGTTGACTCAGCTGCCAGTCTTTCACTTGGATAATAGAGAGGCAAAGAGGTTACATGACCTCTTAATGACCCCCAACGAATGGGAGTATGAGGATGAGCCTGTTCAGAAGGTGTTAGCCCGACACTCCTGTAACACTAAAGTTGAAGATGGGAAAGTTGTATAAGCAGATGAGGACAAAATGGCTACCTCACCTTTGACCCTTGGAACATGTACCTGATATCCTAGAAGCACATTCCACTCTAGGTCATGGAGGGGTAAAGAAAACATATGAGTGGATTAAGGATCGGTTTTACTGGGATGGGATGATGGAATCTATTGTTGATGTTTTGGAAGCCTGCCTTACTTGTAAGAAGCAATCGGGCTTTAAGTCTAGATATCAATATCAACCAACTACCCCTCAACAACCATTCCACACCATCAGCTTGGATGTAGTAGGTCCCCTTCCTCAGTCTACTAGTGGAAACAAATTTATCCTAGTAGCAATCGATCACTTCACTAAGTGGGTTGAAGCTGTGGCTCTCCCTGCTTAAACAGCTAAGGCCACCGCCACCTTCTTACACCAACACATCTTCGCTCGGCATGGCTGCCCCCAAGTACTACTCTGCAATACTTGTAAAAATTTCACCTCCAGAATAGTCAAAATCCTGGCCACATTTACGTGAGAACAACAACTTTTCTTGGCTCCATATAACCCCTCCACTAATGGGACATTGGAAAGAGCAAATGGAACCCTGGTTTCCATTCTGCAAAAGATGGCCTCATCTGATCCTCTTCATTGGGATAAATACTTACATAGTGTTCTTATGGCATACCTAATAGCTATCACCAGATTTTGAAAATGTCTCCATTCCATGTCTTATATGGGCGGAAACGAGGCATACCTGCCCTTTTAGCTAAGGATGTATTCTCTTCTAGAGTTGAGGAACCAGGGAAAGTTATGAGAAGATTGGCTCAACTTTATAATTCAACTCCAATCCGAAGCTATGACTGATTTATCAAAAACAGTAACAAAAGAAGGGCAGGCTGCAAATGAGTTCCAAACCCCCTACCTACCTTCCAAGTATCTTACATGGTGTTGTACTACCGTAACTGCATCATACCTAGAAGCGGTAAGCTTGGAACAATTTGGGAGGGTCCTTTCACAATCAACTACAAGAGAGGAAATAAGTACTTTATCAAAAATCTAGCTAAAGGTATCATAATTAATTGCATACATGTCCGTTTCCTCTGGCTCTACTTGCCCCCCACATTCTTGAGGGGGTGATGTTGGACATTTACCTTTGCAGCTCAAAATAAGAATGTTTTAGGTTGAGTTCCACCGAAAAAGGGAAATGTTAGACATTTGCAATTTTCTGATGCTATAAAGAGCAATTTTAATCAAAATGTTGACAATATCAGCCAAAAGACCCTGGCTGATTATTGGTGGAACCCCATAAACTGGGGTAACACCAATTCAAAACCTGCACAGGCACTTTCAGTAAAGTCAAATGATCAGATCTTGCCAATTGCACAACGGAATTTGGGGAAACCAGCGGGAGGTACTCCCCCAACCAGCACCAAGCCCTTCACCACAATTGCGTGGGGGCCACCCCTTTTATAGGCGTGGCGGCAGGCCCCTGAGGTGAGAATAATTCCTTGAATGGTGATTGATTAGGTTACATCAAAACCCTGCCACATGGGTATATTCTGCCCCAAAACCCCAACGTCCTTTTTACCAAAATTAACTAGCTTTCCCCCACAATCTGATAGGATCAACATCATATTACCTAAATTGGAAAGCATCAAAGCTATTCTAAACCTATCCTCAAATCCCACTGACCTTCAAAAATAGTACAAATACAAATTGTTGAAAGTTGGAAAGTGATCGCTTCTTGTTTTTACACCCATGCTCATATTACAACATTATAAAAACCAATTTTTATAGTTTTCTATTTTTTATTTTATTAAAATCCTTTGTGTGACCCAGCGGCGTAGTACCAAGCGAGTGTAACTACGCTGGATTCCTACACTGACCATGGAGTAATCCTGGATAGTAGCATCCAGCGCGCATGCATCTTGGTATTAGGCCCCAACCACACAATCGTCAGCAAATGCCAGAATCTTAACTGATGCTTAGACTTGCATATGGACACCAGCAAGGCGGGCATTTAAATTGTGTAAAAGTGGGTTAAGGCTGAATTTATACAAGAGTGGGCTTAGAGGGTCCCCTTGGTGGAGACCCCTTTGAGGGTGAACCACATCAGTGAGGAATCCAGGGCCACACACAGCCAGTGTGGCAGATTCCATAAGCAACATCACCCATCTAATGAACTGATGGGGGAGGTGGAACATGTGGAGGCAGGCTTTGAGGTAATCACAGTTGACTCTATCATAAGCCTTCGCTGGTCTAAAAACAAGTGCCCCAGTAGCTGTGGATTAGCAGACGTTGGCTACAGTGTGTATGTTGTACCATATAGACCGCTTGGGAATGAAAACAGATTGCTCAGAGGAGATTACATCAGAGGCAACTTCCCCTAGGCGGTTGGACATAATTTTAGTAAATAATTTAGTATCTGTATTAGTAAATGATATGGGGCGCCATTTGGCCAAGCCCAGATTATCCCTATTCTTATAAAGCGTTATCATGTACGCCTCCTGGCCCCCAGGAAGGAGGTGCGTTCCTAAAAAACACTGGTTCATTGAGGCAAGCAACAAAGAGGACAAATATTTAAAATATCTTTTATAGAACTCATATGGAATCCCATCTGGACCTGGGCACTTCCTGTGTGGTGCACACCAAACGGCATACCAGAGTTCATCCTGAGTAAATAAATTCATCAACTTTGGGTAATGGGAAATTGTGCAGATATGTGCACCATCGAGAAACGCATCAATTTTGACCAGTTCAACTGGATTGATTTAATATTAATTTGGAGTAATAGTTTTGAACTTCAATTGTCACTTCAGCTGGAGTTTCTGCGATGGAATGGTCTGGCCGCCTCACCTGTGTGCAGTCTAAGCTCTATTATGGCATGAGATTTTTTGGAAAAAATAGGCAGAGCATGTGTCACCCACCATTATATTTTTTGCCTTGAACTGAACACAGATGCGATGTTTGTGTTGTCTTACTAGTGTGAAGAAATGAGAAGATGCTTCTGCCCACTTATGACCACAAGTTGGGCTGTAGTTTGCAGCAGGGATATTAGACTACAGGTGGTCCACTTCAGCAAGTTTGCGCAGAATTACCACTGAGGCAGCCCATGAGTGACATGATGAGAGGTGGCATGCCTGACAGATGGTGTTTGCTTTGAAGGTTGACCAGGTAGAAAGTGGGTCTGCACAGAACGGAGTGGCAACTCTGGCGCTGAAGTTTTGGTGTCCACCCATGAGAAAACCTGGGCGACGTGATCTCAGCTGGACAAAGTATGAACCACTTTGGCGCCTGTGCCGCTGTGTGTGACAAAGAGAAGAAATTTGACATCAACCTGCGGTAGAAGAAATCAATTTTTGTTGTCATAAAGTGTGTAAGCTGGGACCAAAAGTTTAATGGGGCAAGAATAAGGTCAATGCAGGACATAGATCTCAACTGAATGTTGTGCACATGGGAAGGGACATGTTGGGGAGCAGCGGTGCATGTTTGGGGAGGGTATAAAAAAGCCCCAAGGTGGCTTTTAGAATGCGTAGTGTTAATTCTCAGCATATAGTCTTGATTTCACCGAATTAGTTTGCACAGGGTATTAGCCACTGGGCAACTAAATCAGATGATATGAAGATCGCCAATTCTTTTAATAAAACTAATAACTTTTTACAAGGAGCTATTGCCCCTTATTACAATCTTTATTATTGTACTTAATATACTGACCTTTCTGCAACAACCTACTTTTTGAACGAACTCCCATCAATTCACTCTGTAAATCTTTAAATCTGGATTCCCCATGCTGGATGCATCCTGGGCTTGGTGTCTTCTATTTGTTTCTCCCTTTTGATTCAAAACTCTAATTTATCCTAATCTTGGCATAATCTCCCATTCTTGCCAGTAATTCAACATTTCAATAAATTATTATTCATATACTTCTCTTTGTTAGTCTTGAGACTCGTCCCAATTCCCCCTCCAATCCGTTGTATGGTTAGCATATCATCCAGTCATATTAACTTTCCAACATTACCCCTTTGACTGGACAATATGCTCTCACTGTTTATAGGCTCAAAAGAGCTTCGCGTGAACTCAGTTGATGATCTGACCCCCCACATGTTCCTTGATGGCGTAAACATCCATGCCAGTCTTTTCAATTATCTCAAATGGACCAGCCCAGATGTCAGAAAGCTTGTTTTTCCTTCCAAAACCGTGTTGATCGTGGAATAAAACATGGTCTCCTATGGAGTACAGTGGAAGTCCGCTTCATCACTTTTGATCTGTGGCCTGATCTTGAATCTTCTTATCCAAACTGGTGGAATAGGCTTCCAATTGTAGCTTGATCAATGTATCCGTGATGGTCTTCAAATAACGCTGGGGGTCCACTCCACCATTATCCTCTACACACGAATAAAGCAAGGCAGGCAAAGCCAGATGTCAACCATACAGCAGTGGGAATGGGCTCTTGCCAGTAGATAAATGGTAGCTAATATTGTATGTGAATACAGCTGTGGGTAGGAGGGCGCTCCATTCTGAGGGTTGATCATTTACCAATATATGGAGGATGTTCACCAAAGTTCCATTAACCCGCTCCACCATTCCATTAGATTCCGGATGATATGGGGTGGTCAAAACCCCACGGATCGCCATCAGCTCATTCAACTTTGGCAGAATGTATGAGGTAAAATTGGTTCCATTATCTATTAAAATGAATTTTGGGCAGCCGTGTTTCTGTAAAACACACTCCATGATGAAATTGGCAGTAGTGACCATTCCCGAATTGTTGATGGCCTTAATCTCCACCCATTAGTCAGATGATCTATGGTGACAATAATATACTTGGACCAATTGGTACTAGTTGACAGAAGTCCTACTACATCAATAGAAATGGTGTGCCAGGCAAACTGGAGTTTGACCAGCTGGTATGTGGTTCTCTTATGGAAAGGTTTTTCCACTTGACACTGAGACAACAACTAATCGTTTCCAATATGTTGTAATGTATGCTCTCCCAGTAGTATCAGGGTCACAAAAATTTTAGAGTTTTCTGCAATCCTCCATGACCTACAGCCCGATGAGCATCCATAAATATCACAGTCAGGCCAAAGGCTTAGGGAAATTCAACGTCATGTCACCAATCTGCCTATATAGTTCTCCCCTACATAGAAAGGTATCCTCCCATAAGTCCATCTAGTACCTTGATCACATGCGGTGGCTCATCCTGATATTTGTTTACCACCATCTTCTCATACATTACGTTGGCTAAATCTGCTGTGATTGCGACTGTTGGCAGCCTAGAGAGACAATCTGAATTTTGGTATTTAGCTCCAGGATGATATACAATCTCAAAATCATTTGCTTGGAGCTTTAATGCCCAACGTGCGAGTCACCCTTCCAGCTCATGCAGATTCTGTAACCAATGCAAGAAAGCATGGTCCAATATGACTTAAAAAGGTTCCCCATGAAGATATACACAAAACTGTTTATATGCGTAAATTACCACTAAACATTCTCACTCAGTAATGGTGTCACGATTTTGATATGACTGGACAATAATCTTGGGACAGCTGGGCGGAATCCACCAACATAGTATCAGTTACAAATATTCGAGTGCCTTGAGATGAGGTGATATTAGGATAATAAACGAGTCTTATTGGATATAATGAGTTTATTGGATCACCTCTATATAAAGCGATAAGGCAATGTTGATAAATGATAAATAAGACGTAAATCGCCTATAAATAGGGTGACAGCAGTTTAAGAATAACGAGCCAAATTTGAGGAAAATTGGCGGAATAGAATAACCCAAGCAAAGAGAAATAGTATCGCCTGAAGCTGATGTATATAAGTGAAATGAGCGATTAAGAGAGGTAGGTTTTTTATGCAAGATGAGCGGGACAGCAAAACGTAGCTGTATTTATACTATAAATAAAAGAACTTGTTAGGGCAATTGCTCCTATTTTTAATATATTTTCAAGTGTGTCCAACTGGCTGACGATCTTCACATCATCTGTCCATTGTTCAGGGCTCAACCTGTGTGAATAGCCCAGCGGATCCTAGCAATATCACCCAAAATTATAACAGTGGTGCTCACTACAGGGGGCCCATTGACCAACATCCCAACACTCCAGAACCCCAGTCGTTAACCATGCCTTATTCAGGACGTGTCATTGGGGAGTCTTCCTGGAACCCTATATCAGCTGAATAAAAGGAACTCAAAGTTACCTTGGACGCAGTACTCAAAAACCAAGATGAACTCCTTAAAGAACAAAACGCGGTCATGCAACAGCTTAATAGTATGTTTAGTCAAATTCAAATGCTGGGACAACAAAGCAAGAACTTGCTGAACAACTGAATGATACCACCCAGCAATTGTAATATGCAGAACAAAGATTCTCTACTCCTTCTCAGTCACCTCATTGGGAGGAAGATGACTATCAAGAAGATGCATCCTACATAGGAGAAGAAAGCGCTGGTCAAGGCTATGATTTTCCAATAAAAGCACTGGATATTCATATGAGTCAGAACATCACTTACCTCCAGTAATGGCTGTACCACCTACCACCGATGGTCATGCTACCCCAGAAGCGATGAACATCCCAGCTTCTGCTAATCACACTCCTCATCAAGAATTCACTTTTGGGTCTCGTTCCATTCCTCAGTGCGGGCCTAATAACCGTGAACAAAAGGAGGAAATTAATGTCAAAAAGACACCCCCATTTGACTGTAATGGGAACATCCATGGGTTCTTTAAATGGTTCAAGTTCGCCACAGAAGGAGCCTCCGATAAATGGAAGGCTAAGTTGCTAATATCTGCTCTAGATGTGGGAAGCGCCGATCAGGTCAACTGTTACCTCCCCAGTAGTTCTGTCTCCTATAAGGATGTAAAGGACGCCATACTCCGCTTGTTTGGAGGAAACTCAAAAATGTCACAGCGGAAAGCAGAATTCCTAACCATTGGATTTATCAAAATGAGTCTCTCATTGAGTTCGCTTATCAACTCACAACAGAAGCCCATGTGCTGATTGGCGCTGGGTACTTAGTGGAAGCTGACATGTGCATTGCCATGTCCGCCGCGGTGAAGCCATATCATGAACTTTTTAATGTTATTTCGACACTTCTAGATGATGATGTACCTCCGCTTAATATTGTACAGTTTTTATGTCAGGTGTCACCTAACTTTTCGCCGCTGAATTTAGATCGCAAGACTACCGCTGCCACAGCACCCTTTTATTCTGGAGATTATTATCATCCGCCTCCAGCTTCATTTAGTAATTCTCAGCCTTACTATAACTCTGCACCTCATCCTTGACCAAATTATAATCAACAGTTCAATCAGCATCAATGGGCTGACTATGACAACTGCCAGTAACCTAATTATCAACCTGGACCCAATTACGCTGACTGTCAACAATCAGCTTACCAACCTGGAACTGGGTATACTGAGTGACCCCAACCCCTCCGGTCTAGACCTGCTTATGATAACCCAAGATGTGGTTCCTATGGGGTCAACTGCTATGAATGCGGTTGCCCTGGTCATTTGGCAAATTTCTGCCACAATCACTAAGTGAATTATGTACAACATGACCAATAATACCAGGGAAAAAATGGAGCGGAGTAGAGATGGGTCCCACTACCTCTGTGATACCCACTCAACACGTCCCTGAATCATTTGTAGTATACCCTGCAAAAGTTCCTCAATACAATGACAGAATTTTTACCAGCACCCGGTTGGAGGAGTAAACGTAGTAACCCAAGCACAAGCTAAGGCGGCGGCAAAAGAAGAGCCCCTTAATCAACCGAAGCCCTATGCCTGTCAAATGCTTGATCAAGTGTCCTTGGACCAAATTGATCCTGCCGCAGATGCGCCACCTCTGAAAGGAGTAAACATCACCCTTCTGGTAGATATCATTGTTAGAGAATACCCCCAAATTGGAGAGGGGATTATGAATTTTCTTGGGAAAAGATAGAACGTAAATGTTCACATATTAAACAGTCATTATTATTCTTATTCTGAGTGTACATACTATGATTTTTTGTAGCAAAAAATAGAGTTCACGCTATAGTAGATACTGGTGCTCAAGTCAACATAGTTTACACTAAATTGATGGCAAAGTTGATGTTGAAACCTGATGTAGACCATCATATAGTTTACAGAACTGCTGGAGCTGTAAGTACTGTCTCCAAGGGAGCCTATAGTGCGCTGCCTCTGCGCTTTGGGTCCATTGTCATTGTGGCCCTGGCAATTGTGTTACCGAATGAACACTATGAAATATGAATCAGGACCACTTTTCTACATCATTTTGGGGCTACCGTTGATATGATGGAGGAGACCCTCGACATCCTGGGTCAGTGGATCCAAATTTACTTTACTACTAGGGGAGTACCAAAAGATCCGGTGCATACCAGTCATATCAACCTCGCCTATAGTGACGGGGTATGGCCTGTTTGCTACCATCATCTGAAGTGCAAAACTCGGGCCCTTCCTCAGCAGATCTATGAATATCAAGGGATACCTCTTCAAGTGGCAGGGCCCATATCCATCCCTTCCGGTCATCAAGTCTTAGTGAATACTGAGTTAGAGGTAGAAGTGCTGAGTGGGTTATATGGGGAATTTATTGGGCTCTATCATCAAACACGGTTTGAGCCACATGTGGCTCCAGGAATTATACTCCTGGGCCATAGGGAGATGAAGGGTTTGTTAGCAAACCTACAGAGTGAACCAATGCAAATCCGCCGCCACCAAACTATAGCATATTTACATCTGATTCCCATAGAAGAGGTCCATCAGGTTCATGATTTCAGATCCTTGGATGAATGTGGACTACCACTAGAACCATTGGACAATGTACTAATGGTGGTACCATGGAGTAATTTAATGGGATCAATGGATGAACAAAAAGATCAAGCAATGGCTTTATTTCAGAAATATAAGGGGATTTTTGCTGTTGACAATCACGATTTAGGGTGTGCTTGGGGGGGGTGGTCCATCAATTGGACACCGGTGATCATCCTCTGATAAGGTCTCAGCTGATCCGCCGCTCTTGGGCAGCGGAAGATATAGTTACTGAAGAGATCGATAAGTTATTATAACAAGGGATGCTTGAGCCATCCAAGAGCCCATGGGCTTCACCTGTTCTGATAGTAAAAAAGAAGGATGGCACCAATCGGGTAGTAATAGACTATCAGAAACTCAACAGTATCACAAAAAAGGATTTGTACCCCTTGCCAATATCAATGACACCTTGGACCAATTAGGGGGTGCCCGCTACTTTTCTGCGATGGACTTAATATCAGGCTACCGGCAAATTGAGTTACCCTTGATGGAACAGGAAAAATGCGCTGTGATCACCTCTAAAGGCCTTTTCAACCAACACGGATGCCTCAAGGACTGTGTAACGCTCCTGCTACTTTTCAGCGCGCCATGTACACTATTCTTGGTGACCTGAAACTGTCATGCATCCTAGTATACCTCAATGATATTAACATTTTCTCTCAGACCTTTTTGGAGCACCTAGACCAACTTGAAGCAGTATTTCGCTGGCTGGCTGAGGCGAACATTAAAATTAAGCCTCGAAAGTGTAACTTTTTCAAAGATCAGCTAAAATACCTGGGTTTTGTGGTAGATGCAACTGGGCTGCAACCACAACTGGCTAAGGTGGAGGCCATTAGCAAAATAGCTACGCCTAATAGTAAGCGCGACATACATATATTTCTGGGGATGGTCAGTTACTACTGACGCTTTATCCCAAATTTTAGCTGTATTGGAGGCCTGCTATTCAAGTTGTTAAAAAAGGACGCTGTGTTCAAGTGGACGGAACGTCATCAATCTGCTTTTGATGCACTCTGTATGGCGTTGAGCAGTGCACCGGTGTTGTGATATCCAAACTTTTACCAGGAGTTTATTGTTCAGATGGATGCATCCCTTTCCGTTGTTGGGGCAGTACTTTCACATAAAGATGATGAGGGAGAAGAACATCCTGTCACGTTCTGTAGTCGTAGTCTAAACTGTCATGAATGTAACTATAATGTGACTGAGCAAGAGTGCTTAGCAGTAATTTACTCATATAAACAATTCAGATTCTATCTGCATGGGATAAAGTTTAAAGTCATAACAGACCACGCATCATTACGCTGGTTACAAAATCTCAAAGAACAGAAGGACGGTTGGCCCAATGGGCTCTCAAGTTACAGGCTTATGATTTTGAGATTCTCCATCGGCCAGGAGCAAAGCACCAGAATGCTGACTGTTTATCCCAGTTATCGACTATTGCAGTGACAGTAGACCTTAGCAAACTGATGTATGATAAGATGCTCAGCAGAAATATTACAACGAACCACCCCAAGTAATCAAAGTGTTAAAAAATTGCGCATGAATACCTTCCAATGGAATGGGGAACTTACAAGCGAATTGGCAATCCTATGGTGAATTTTCCGCATTTCTCCGCATTGCCAGAAATCATTATGAGTGCTCACAGGGCAGTCGGGCATGGTGGTGTGCGTAAGACTATGGAGTTGCTACGCCCACAATACTACTGGGAAAATATGAGTTTTGATGTGCTTGAAACTATTTTCTGTTGCCATCAGTGCCAAGTATAGAAACTTTTCTGCCATACGATGTCATATTAGTTAGTGAAACCACATTTCACTTGGCATATGGTCTACCTCAATGTCGTTAGCCCTTGCCAACAGGAGCCAACCGTTGTAAGTACATTCTAGTGGCTATTGACCACTTGACCTGGTGGGTTGAAGCAAGGGTGATACGAGATCTGGTGGCAGTGACGGTGGCTAAATTCATGTTGGAATGCATTATTCAGTGGCACAGTTACCCTCAGTTTGTTCTCACTGATAATGGCACTAACTTCACCTCACATCCTTCACAAGCTGAATGAGCTCATGGGAATCCGTGGAGTTCTGATGACCCCAAACCACCCTGAGTCTAATGGATTGGTCAAACAAGTGAGTGGGACTCTGGTGAACATACTCCAAAAGTTAGTAACGGATTGCCCTTCTGATTGGAGCTCTCTTATTTCTACTGCCATGTTTGCTTATAACATTAGTTACCATTCCGCCACGGGGAAAAGACCCTTCCAATTACTATATGGTTGACACCCGGCTCTTCTGGAGCTGCTTTATGCGTGTGTATAAGACACTGGTGGACTAGAGCCCCACAGTTATTAAACTAATCTTGTGAACATTATGATCAAGCTACAAACTGAAGCATATTCCTTCAGCTTGGCTAAGAAGATTAGGAATCAGGCTGCTGATCAGGTATGCCATAGTGGGTTGGTATCATTCAAGGAAGGCGATATGGTTCTCATTCATGATTAGCATGGATTTGGGCAGAAGCATAAGATGGCTAGTATCTGGATCAGCCCATTTGAAATAATAGAGAAGACTGGAGTTAACGCATATACTATTAAGGATCCTAAAAGTGGTTGGATCATTAACTAAGTACACGCAAAGTTCCTAAGACCTTACAAACAATAAGATCTTAATGTCCAGTCAAGGAGGGGGTAATGTCGCGATTTTGATATGACTGGATGATAATCTTGGGACATCTGGGTGGAATCCACCAACATAATATTAGTTATAATATTCAAGTGCCTTGAGATGAGGCAATATTGGGATAATAACGAGTCTTATTGGATATAATGAGTTTATTGGATCACCTCTATATAGGTGATAAGGCAATGTTGATATTCGACGAATATGAAGTAAATCGCCTACAAATAGGGCGACAGTGGATTAAGAATAACAAGCCAAATTCGAGGAGAATTGGCGGAATAGAATAACCCAAGAAAAGAGAAATAGTATCGCCTGAAGCTGATGTATATAAGTGAAATGAACATATAAGAGAGGTAGGTATTTTAGTGCAAGACGAGTGGGACAGCAAAATGTAGCTGTATTAATAAAATAAATAAAAGAACTGGTTGGGGCAATTGCTCCTATTTTTAATATATTTTCAAGTGTGTCCAAAGAGCTGACGATCTTCACATCATCTGTCCATTGTTCAGAGGGCTCAACCTGTGTGAATAACCCGGCAGATCCTAGTGATATCACCCAAAATTATAACAAATGGTGTAGTTCCGTTCAAGACAGCTCAAACTTTGACTACAGAAGGCGACAGGATGCTCCATGCCATCATCATCCTTCTGAGATAATACTGCCCCTATAGCGGAGAGAGAGGCATCCGTTTGCACTATGAACTGTTTGTCAAAGTTGGGATATTGAAAAATGGGTGCGCTTGCTAACGCGGTGCGCAATACATCAAAAGTGTTCTGGCATCATTCTGTCTACTCAAAAGAAGCGTTTTTCTTCAGCAATTTGAAAAGTGGGGCCCCAATACAACTTAAATTGGGAATGAACTGGTGGTAATAACTACCCATTCCCAGAAACACTTAAATGTCCCACTTGCTACCTGGGTGGGTCATCTTGCTTACCGCTTCCACTTTAGCCAGCTACAGTTTAAGCCCATTTAAATCCACAATGAACCCAAGGTATTCAAATTGGTCTAAAAAGAAATGGCAATTCTGAACTTGATTTTGATATTAGCAGCAGCGAGGCATCAAAACACTTATTCCAAATGGCCGAGGTGTTCAGTAAACATCTGCAAGAACACGTTGATATCATCAAGATAAACTAAAATGCAGGACAACTTTAAATTCATAAAATCGTATCTATGGAATGCTGGAGTGTAGCTGGGGCGTTGCACAACCCTTGTGGCATGTGAGTTGGCTGGAATAATCCTTTTGAAGTGATGATAGCACATTTTTCCCGTTCCACTGATGGCAATTTGATCTGCCAGTACCCAAGATCAGATCCATGGCCAAGAAATAGTACGCTCCTCCCAATTAATCTAATGCATCATCAATCCGTGGAAGAGGGTAGGAATCCTTCTTTGTTACATTATTGAGTTTATGATAGTCAATAACCACTCAATTAGAGCCATCTTTTTTCTTCACTATGAGCACCAGTGATGCCCACAGACTATTTGATGGCTCTAGCATCCCTTGCACTATAAGTTTATCCACCTCATCGGAAACAACCTCCTCCACTGCTTTAGAACGTCTAATAGGTCACAATTGAATGGGAGGGAGATTATGGTATCTATCCGATGTACCACCCCTTGAGCGCACCCCAAATTGTGATCATCATATGTGAAAATATCTTGATACTTTTCAAATAACGCCATAGCCTGTTCTTGTTGTTCCGTTGATAATCCAGTAAGTTCTTACAAACCACAGTCAATATGCCGAGTAGAGAGCTTATTGGCAATCTGAGATCCTTCCCAAGAGCTGAAATCATGAATACAGCAGACTTCTATAGGAGAAAAGTGTAAGTAAGCCACCACTTTGTGCAGCTGAATTGTTATGGTCTCTTTTTGTAAATTTACTAGCAACACTTTCACTTCTCCATTACCAGGTAGCAGAAACCCTGGAGCCACATGTGGCTCAAGCTGAGAGTGTTGGTAAGTAGCCATGATTTCATCATAAAACCCTTTTGGGACATTGATTACGAGCTCAGTTCCTACTATGCATTTGTGTCTAGAAGATATGCTCCAATTGCTAGCCGCTTGAAGCAGAATCCCTTTGTATTCATAAATCTGATTGGGGAGAACTCTGGTCCGCTACTTCAGTTGTTGATAGTACATGGGGATTACTCCATCGCTGTAGGCTATGTTAATTTGACTAGAACGGAACAAGTTCATTGGGATTTCAAATGAGGTAAAATAAACAGGGATCTGTTGTCCTAAAATACTAAGTGTTTCCTCCGCCATGTCTATCACAACACCAAATTTCCTGATAAATGCTGCACCAGCTAGCATGTCATAATTGTTGTTTGGCAGAACCACCGCTGGGGTGGAAGCCTGGACAGACCCGAATTGTAAGGGAAACGCATTATATGCACCTTCTGATACAAGCTATGCATCCCCACAGTTCCGTATACTAATAAATGATCCACATCTGGTTTGAGCTGAAGCTTAGCCACCAACCAGGTAGAGACTATGTTTACAGGGGCTCAAGTATTGATGATAGCCCAGATTTTTGTATTTTGAACAAAAATTTCACAATAAGTACATTCTGAGTAAGAGGAACCATCAGGGCTTATTGCGTTTACATCCAAGGGATTACTGTTACTTAAAAAAGAGGAGATGCTCTTGCTGACCTGTGGGTACTCATTGATGATTTTTCCCACCAGAATGTCATTGTGGACTCCGACCAAAGAACTAGCAGTTATCAGAGAATCCTCAATACTTGTGCCAGTCTGTTCCAAGATCTGCCATACATATGGCTTCAGCACTTCCTGGAGAAACACAGATCTTGAGGGTAGATTTATACATTTGGACCTGGAAGCAGGGATCCCTGAAGGAAGCTGTTGGTATAGTAATTCATCCAATTGAGTTTTGGATTCTTCCCAATTAGGAGCTGGGGATTAGTTAGGGACAAGTGGATTGGACATAGCAGAGGTAGAGCATCCCATCTCTACTCCACTCAAGCTTTTCCCTGCAGGGTCTCCTCAGTTGGTAATGCATACAATTGTGTTTTACTAGGGTAGTTTGCCGCATAATGCCCCCTCTGGTTGCATTGGAAGCAAGTATTCATGAAGGGTTTGTATATATAACATGCAGCTGAAGGACCAGTGCAATAATTAATGGTATGTTTCCAAGGTCAAAAAATAAGCCAGAAGATCATATCTGTATTGGAAAGAATTCACAGATCTGTATAATGAATGAATATGTTCCAGCAGATGATAGCATAGCCGCTGTAGTTAATACTCTAAAGTCTTTGGTGTGGGGATAGCAGAGGGTTGCCAGGCTATATTAGGGGCGCTGTTCACGGCAGAAAGTTGGTGTAAAGTATTTACGATTTGAATAAGTCCTGCCTCTTTTTTCAACACGTGAGACATAACATTAGATAGTTCACAATATGGTTTAATGGCCGCCATCATCACAATACCCACATCCTCAGCGGATAACAGGTTGGCTCTGATTAGTACATGTGCTTCCGCTGTGAATCGTTCAGCAAAATCTGACAGGATCTCATCTTAGTGAAATTGTATAGTCAGAAAATGGCTTTCCGTTGGGCCATTTTAGTCACACCCCCAAACAGCTGAAGAACAATCACCTTAATTTCTTCATAGGATGCTGAGATGTTTGGGAGGTAGCAAGTAATTTGATCGGCGCTGTCTACATCAAGAACAGACAGCAACAGTTTTGCTTTCCATCGATCAGAAACTCCTTCTGCGGCAAATTTGAATCGCTTGAAATACCCATGTAAGTTTCTGTCACAACTAAAAGGAGGTAAGTTCTCGATTTGCATGGCTTCGCCTTGCTTCACACTTCTGCAACAAGGATCAGGCACATTGGTTCACCAGCTGGTCGAGCTTAAATCTGGTGTGATGAACTCAAAGGAAGTAGAGTTGCATGGGGTATACGTTCCATTTCTTGAAGGACATTCATTAGTGGAGTCATAGTGTCCATCCCTCAAATTGCCACTGACTGCGCCGTTCCCCTCAGTTCCAGCATACTCCGCCAATTGCTCATTGATCATCTGCTCTGCTTTTATCGAATGACATCTACACTGCCCATCTTGTAATTATTGTTGCAGTGTCGCATATTGATTTTGCAGTTCCCACCAATATTCCCTTTCCTCATGCAACTGCAGTTCCACTGCTTGTAGACGCGAGAGAACACTTCTGATTGTACTTAATATATGGCCATGCTGTCGACTAGCATCACCTGCTTGTTGGTTAGCCTCGTCCATTTGGGTCAGGAGAGCGAATTGTTCCCATATTAATCTTTCATTGGCCCGACTAAGGGTATTATGTCATTCTTGTATGTCAGTATACTCTCATGTCTCATAGAATGGAATAGGGAAAACTCGACGCCACTCAACCTGACTATATGCTTCCAATTGGGTAACCTGGCGGACTAGCTGCAGGTACTCAGGGGACGTTGACCACAGGTTAAGCTCGTTATCAGTCATTTGCTGGATACTCAATTCAATATGAAGTTGGTTTACTTTGGCTGATACGAAGCCAAATTGATCCACCACTTGCTATTTCACTAGTGATATCTTTTCTTTAAGCTGGGCTACCACGTCTTTGAGTACTTCCACCCATTCAGCTAAACCCATCATAAAACGCCCAGTATTGTGGCTCAGCGTCGTGATATCCCAAATCCATTCCATCAATAGACCATGTCAATCCAACAGCTCATCAATTACCTGATACAACTCAAGATTCAACTGTGTTACCAATATGTCTAACTGGTGGCAGATTTCTCAACATGGTGGTCCACTTGCCCAAGCGCCCCTGGTACCTCCAAAAAAGAGCAATCAAGGCAGTTGAGCAAGAGGCGAATATCATTTTGTTGTGCTTGAGCAAATCGCACCACATCTCCAATTTCTATATTATGGCGAGCCAATACTCATAGTAGCTGTCAAATAGATGGTTTCACATACACAGCTAGATATTCCTCAATTCCACGAGTACCAAGGCGGTGAGTCAACCCCATTGTTGTTGCGTTCAGATAAGACATGTACATGGCGTAACGACCTTCTTGATCGCGTTGGTTATAAAATAGACTCAAGGCATACTCCACCACCTCATCTTCATATAATTGATACCCTTTTAACAACCACTCCATAATATTTTGCAGCTGCTGAGGGGTCACATTTGTGGAGCACCCTAGTTGGTTGACTGTCAGTTCAGGGCTGTTTCCAGTTGCAGATTGATCACAACTTTATCATTAACCGGTTCAGTCACAGTGAATAATATTGGATCATTATTAGATGCCTCCTGTATTTCTTCCGCATGATGCGCGCAGAATCTGATAGACTGATGATGTAACAAATGAGGGTTCATTATCATTTTCACAGCGTTGAATACTTACAGCTGACCAATGGCCCCCTGTAGTGAGAACCACTGTTAATTCTCAGTGTATAGTCTTGATTCTGCCAAGTCAGTTTTCACAGGGTATTAGCCACTGGGAAACCAAATCAGATGATATAAAGATTGCTGATTCTTTTAATAAAGCCAATACCTTTTCACACGGAGCTATTGCCCCTTATTACAATCTTTATTATTGTACTTAATATACAGACCTTTCTGCAACAACCTACTTTTTTGAACGAACTCCCATCAATTCACTCTATAACTCTTTATATCTCGATTCCCCATGCCAGATGCATCCTCGGCTTGGTGTCTTCTTTTCGTTTCTCCCTTTTGATTTAAAGCTCTCATTTATCCTAATCTCAGCATAATCTCCCATTCTCACCGATTAATCAACATTTGAATCGCTTATTATTCATATACTTCTCTTTGTTAGTCTTGAGACTCATCCTGATTCCCCATCCAATCTGTTGTATGGCTAGCATATTGTCCAGTCATATTAACTTCCCAACACGTAGTTTGAATTGCCCCTGCAGGGGGGGGTAGGCATTGAAGGCCATTGGTTGGTGGCCAGGTTGGCCCAGCAGTTCAGGTTGCCTAATAAAAATTGATCAGGAGGAAGTGGGAGGGAAGTTACGGCTGAGAGGAATTCTTGATGAGCCCACACACAGGTCGTGGCGTAAACATTAACAATAGTGTGCACTTCATCATCCCATGAAAAGGTTACTACAAGCACATGCCATCAAGGTACAATTTTTAGAAATAAATTTTAAGCTATGGGTCAAATGTATAAGCACCCTACAGTGTGGCGACCAAAAAGAAATGGAGGTGAGGAGCATAACTGCCAATGTTTCCTCAGCACTGTGTGAACAAAGAGTTTCCTGAATGGCCAGGATGTCTACAGGTAAATTTCTAAAAGAAAACTCAGTTTCCTAGACTGGGACAGTGAGGCCTTAAATCCAGAGATGTTCAACATCACTATTGTAAAGGCTCCCCCTTTTCACCTTAGGTGTATGGGAAGGGCCCTCTTGCACTTTCTGTGCTGCTTTACCAGTTTTCTCAGCAGCGTTTTTTCTTGTGCATGGGTCACCGATGGAGTGTAATCATCCTTAGGGATCACCTTCACTATGGGTATATTGTCAGATTTGGGTTTCAACGATTTTGCTGACTTAGATCAATTTTTTGCATTGTTGTGTACCTTCAGTCATCATCGGAGGTCAACAAAATCTCAGGAGGGAAGTGGGTGGTAAAATGTGTTTTGATTGGTGCTTGTTAATTTTTCTCAGGTAAATCTGACTCATCCATCTGGTCCACAGGTTGGTTAGACCAATATGATTGGTGAGATTATTCTTGAGATGCTTCAGCTATTAATGACTTGATGTCATTGGGTCTGGGCAGGCGGGATCACAGATGGGGTCATAGCTGCTGCCTTGGCTGCTGCTCTGTGGGCCTGTTTGGCCTTTTTGCATTCTTGCAGGGACACATGTTTTACCTGAATATAACACTCCTGTGCACCCCAAGGGAATGCGGCGTCAGTGTCAATGGCTGGTTTGTAATGGCTGCCGGCGCTTTCCATTGCATTGAGAAGGATTTCATTCTGTGTAATGCCCTCTCTGGAGGGGCATATGTGTGCCTTATGGCCAAAAGCACAACAGAAGTTGCAGATGGGAGATGCGAAGTCCACCTTAATGTGGAATGAGAAGTTTTCTTACCCATCAATATTGAGCACTGCGGTATGTGGAATTTGGGTCAAGTCTTCTGATATGACTATGGATTAGGTGATCACTGCAATCACTTTTCCCGTGTTAAGTTCCATAATAAGCATGAAGTGCTGCATTTTGAAAGATTTAATTATCCATAGCTTTTTAATCTATCTGAGAGGTAACTCTTGAGCACTGTACGTTTCAACGTAGTGGGGAGAAAGTTGAATGTAACAATAATTTGTTTAAAATTGGTACAATGAGTGCGCTTCATTTTGGCCACCCATTGACCATTGAGGAGATCTATCACCACACACACCTGTGCCGCTTTGCCTACACTTGCTTGGTTTCAAACCCAAGGTCCATCCAACCCCTGGTCATAGAATGAGGTGCTACATACACAATGAACGGGAAGTGTTTATGTACATTGCTACAAAACTTTTCCCACAGTGCCATCAAATTAATATATAAAAAACTCGAAGCCTGTGCTAAACTGATGACAGGGGCTAGGAATGTGGATTTTTGATGCATTGATTGCATTTGGTTTGCCAAGATAAAATCTCTGGAAATATACTCACCACCGCTTTCTTAGGTTTGTCTTGGCCACTGGTGTCGCTGGGGCGTTTCCTAACTTTGGATGGTGCAAAGACTGATGCTGTGCCCTTTACTTTGCTAGCCCAACAACTACCCGACATTGGGTGCACAATAATCTCCTAGAAGAGATTATCAAACTTACCTAGTCTTGAATTGAATCAGTTGCAATTAGTGATTGCAACGAGAAAGAATAGTATATAATAACAAATATAAGGGTATCCAACCCTTACACTCTTATCCCAAGAGTAAGCTATACAAACAATATAAACAACTAGGTATTTATCAGTTTTTATCTGCTTTTATTAGGTAAATTTTGAGGTATTTATAGTATAATCAATGCACAGATTTTCAGTTGTCTACTGGGATCAGTTAATTGCTCCCCTACATTGGATTGACCCTTGAGTTTTAAGCACCGATTCTTAGTGGATAACTTTGCTTTGATTCTCTTAGGTAACGTACTCCTTGGTGTTTGGTGACCAATTTATTGGTTTCAGGAACTAGATACCAATTGACTCAGGTTGAGTTGCCCTATGACGATTCTACCAAAGAAACAAGCATTAGAAAGCTGAGGTAGTTTCTGACGAAGCTCCATCTGATTGCTCTTAATAATTACTATGATAAATCAAATGTCAGGTGTTGCTCCCTCATTGATTTCATGCTCAATACTGTTGAGGATTATTTCTAACAAAAATAGACTAACACTTTAGTTGGAAACCTTTGCCAGTATATCCGATTTTAACCACCAATTTTTGAATTGATTAATTGGACAATGGGCTGGATGATGTGGTCAATTATAATCCCAACATAAATATAAGGTTGAAGCTATCTCTAAAATTCCTGAACCTAAGAACCTACGGGACATCCAGGTAACTCTGGGTATGTCGGGGTATTACCATCAGTTCATCCTCAAGTTCTCCTAACTCAGTGAGCCTCTCATCTGACTGTTAGCTAAAAACACTACGTTTAACTGGGGTACTGAAAAACCCACGTTTGTAATTTAAAGACTTTGCTTCAGTGACACCCTATCCTACGTCACCCTGACTATGGTAAACCCTTCATATTGTTCACTGATGTCTCAGACTATGCCGTAGGAGCCATCCTGGCCCAACTGGACAATAATGGCGTAGATCATTGGCCTCCTACCTTAGTAAGATGCTGTCAAAAGATAAACGTAATTATAGTGTCACTGAAAAGGAGTGCCTTGTTTTTTTCACTGTTAAACATTAATGCCATTCCTATATTAAAATTTCATTAACTGTGGTAACTGACCAAGCCTACTTAAAATGGCTACAAAACATGAAGAATCCTACTGGACGGGTGGCCTGTTGGGACCTAAAACTCCAACATTATGATATGAATATTGAACATCAAGCTGGAACACGTCATATGAATGTGGATGACTTGAATCAGTTGCCTATCCTTCACTTGGACAATCAGTGAAGCGGAGAGAGAACATGATCTCCTTATGACCCTTGAGGCCTGGGACAATGAAGATAATCTTGACCAGAAGATGATAGCAGGACACTACTGCAACGCTAAAATGGTGAGTGTTAAGATATATAAAAAGGTAGGGGCACATTGTCTGCCCTATCTGTGACTTTAAGAACGGGTAATGGTGATCTTGCACGCCCACTCTACACTTGAGCATGGTGGAGTGAGGAAGACCTATGAGTGAATCCAGGAACGGTACTATTGGAAGGGCATCATGGAATCTAATATGAAGTCCTGGATGCCTGCTAAACCTGTAACAAGCAATCC
This sequence comes from Massospora cicadina, assembly GCA_022478985.1. NCBI lineage: Eukaryota > Fungi > Entomophthoromycota > Entomophthoromycetes > Entomophthorales > Entomophthoraceae > Massospora > Massospora cicadina. Next base: position 37,400 of record JAKSZP010008353.1, read on the forward strand.
CGCTTCAAAACTAAATACCAATACCAATCCACTACCCCGCAACAGCCTTTCAACACAATAAGCCTAGATGTGGTTGGACCTCTCCCTCAGACCACCAGTGAAAATCGCTAAATACTAGTGTAGATTAACCACTTTACCAAATGGGTTGAATATGTGGCTCTCCCAGATCAAACCGCCAAGGCTTCCGCAGCTTATCTGCACCAATACTTATCACTCGCCATGGCTTCCCCCAAGTCTTACTCTGTGACAACGGAAAATATTTCACCTCCAGAGTGGTGAAGTTCTTGGCTACCTCTATGGGAGTCCAACATCTCTTTTCCGCCCCTATAACCCTTTTACAAATGGTACCATAGAAAGAGCCAAGGGAACCCTGGTATCTATCTTAAGGAAAATGGCCACTTCTGACCCTCTCCACTGGGACCAGTTTTAGCTTGGTGCCCTTATGGCTTATAGAATTAACTATCATTGGATCCTCAAAATGTCACCCTTCCAGGTGTTGTATGGGCGCAAACCAGGGGTGCCTTCTCTCTTGGCCAAAGATGTCTTCTCTTCCAAGACTGATGATTCTAGCAAGGCAATGAAGAAGTTGGCTCAACAAATTATCCATCTATAGGCTAATGCTATGATTAATTTAGCCAAAACATCATTAAAGAGGGTCAAGCCGCTAATGAACTCAGACCACCTCAACCCTTTTTTCAAATCTCAGATCTAGTATTATATTAACATAACCGCATTACTCCTAGAAGTGAGAAGCTAGGGTCCATATAGGAAGGACCGTTTGTCATCACCTACAAAAGGGGTGATGCATACTAAATCAAGTCCCTTGCTTCTGGAGTGGCTATCAACAGAGTTCATAGCCATTTTCTCCGCCCCTATCTCACCCAACATTCTTGAAGAGGGTAATGTCAGAAAAACAGGTGTTCAACTTTCAAGTAAGATTAAACCCAATGGAGAATACCCCAATTTGTTATATGTGAAAGGCCTATTGTAACATTTATTGTTTTGGGTTATTATCGGCAAACAACCCCAATAAACTTATTATTTCACAGGTTCAGTTCTTGTGCACTTTGTCCGTGTTGTATAGTATATGATATTATTGGTTGATAATAGTATGATGACTATTATCTGTAGTTGAGTGGAATTCTTATATCTCAGCCCAACGCTCAGCCAGTATTCCTGCTTGAAATACTTGAGATGTATTGATTTAGGGATTTGTTCCATCATTATCACCAACCCAATTTTCTCTGAGATTCCCTGGTGACAGTCTCTTTGATCCAACACACAGTTGGCAGCAATCCCTGATTGATTCTTCTTCTTCTCTAGATCCCCACTCAGATCTTTACTCTTTTCCCAAAAGAGGCTCCCAATTATTGCACGCTTAAAGCAATAATATTCTTGAGAAGAATAAAATAATTGAAAGCTGATAATAGTTTACTACTTAAACTATATACCGTATAAAAACTATAGAACTATATATTTGTAATATGATCTAACTGTTTACTGTTTTTTATTATAAGTAAATTCTACATAATTTATAGTGGAGATTATGTCATCTAACCCTTGGTTGACACCTCTTTGATGAATCGGCAGCTGTTGCTGTTAAATCACCCATCCTCATCTCAGCAGCGATGGTCTTCCCCATCCTGGCTAGGATTCCATCATTGGACATCCTCAAGACCTAAATGAAAAGAGTCAGAAAATGTGTCCCTAACGTTTTCCTCTCAATCCAAGTGTACCAACCATATTTGGCTAGTAACCTTCTTAGGTAATGGGACTTATTACCCATTAAGGCAGGTCACGAACCAAAAGATTAATTTGCTAGTTGCAGTCAGCATCACTCGCCTTGCAACTTACTACTCATTCCCAATCACTCAGTGATGAAACCCACCAATCCCAATTGGTACACCTGATAGTTAATCACTATCAGATGCCCCTATACATCAGCAACTCTGTCTGACAAGATCTTAAGTATTTGTCCGGATCAATCCCCAATTGATATGACCAGGCGAATATCCTAAAAATCCCCCAAACATGGTTACTTCAAAAATAGGGTCCACCAATTTCCAATTCACCTCGCATTAGGAAATCATCCCATATCAATTCCTGGTAATCTAGCAGGCTGGGAATATGGCAAAAATCCCAACACCTATCCAATTAATATTAGAATCCTGCCATTCAGAATAATGCCATTATAATAATACTCTACTAAAACTAATATCAACCCCATGAGGCTACCAACATCCCTTGGAATAATAGGGCCACGGACTCTCACGTCCCCTCAAGCACTAGCGTGAATGTAGTGCCAATTACTAATAGAAATGCACCCCTTTTTAGAGAAATGGAATGGGTTCCAGGGGATAGAAATACTTTTTCAAGCCAACCACCCCAAAGGAGATCAGGTAAATGACCAAACAAGCCATATGTGCAAAATGGCTGACTGGCGGGAGTATATATAATGCTTCCCCATGATTAATCCTGTCAAAAGCCTCACTCATATCTACAATCCAGGGAAAATTAATTTAGATAAATTGAGTCTATATTGCATAGCATAAATCCCCTAATATCTTAAAATAGCTTAATTAATAGGCGGCGTAAAATTAATAAACATCGCTTATTTTGCTAAGCCTCCGTTTTAAAATTTATCTAGGTTTCATTTTTTAAAACCTTATATTTAGTTGTATCTTACTTTCCCCAGATAATTTTAATATAGCAGTAGAGAGTACTACTTTTCCTGCTACAACCTAGTTGTTGAATCCTGGGCCTAAGCACCTGCAAGCAATCATATTGCCAGGATTCTAACATACATGCTCAGACAATTTTGGAATGATGAGAGGGGTGCATCATAAGGTGCTTACAGGCGAAGCTTCTATGATCTGTGCTTGACCCTACCAGAAAGATAAGGTCAAAGAAGCCCAGGCTATTAAAGAACCAAAGCAACTTTTAGACTCCCAATTGCAAAAACTGTCACAAATTCCCTATGTCTCACTATTGCTGCTTTTGAGAAAAAATTATGGAGGGCATCAGGCGGTAATGGATTACCACTGGCTGAATGAAATCACCCAACAGGACAGTACCCGGTACACCAAATCAATGATTCATTATGACTCTTAGCTGGATATAACTTTTTCACAACAATGGATCTCACCAGTGGGTATTTGCAGATTAAGATTGCGCCAGATGATAGTGAGAAATGTGCCCTTATAGTGAGTGAAGATTTACTTGAGCCCATTCACATGTCTCAAGGGTTATGTAACGCCCTGGCCACTTTTCAAAGGGCAATGTACTGCCTACTAAAAGATTTGAAAATGTCATGTGTGTTCTTTATTTAGATGATGTGACTGTATTCCCCCACACTTTTAATCAACATCTAGCCCATCTGAAGGAAGCGTTTGAATGTCTTTGCTCTGCTTCCATTGAAGTTAAAGCCCGCTAAATGTCACTTTTTACAAACCAAAATGGAATTCCTTTGGCATAAGGATACCCAAGAGGGAACTTCGCCACTATCTGACAATGTGATCACTATCAATAAGATGGCTTGACTGAGTGTTTATGTGATATTCAGGTCTTTATCAGGATGGTTGATTATTATCAACAATTTATCCCTAAATTCAGCTAACTTGCCAAACTGATAACAGATCTCCTTTAAAAAGAAGATCCGTTCTGATGGGAGTAACCCAAAAGCAGGACTTTGATGTTATAAGTAAGGCTCTTAATAAGCTCCTATAATGATACACCCTGAATTTGCTAAGCCTTTTATCCTTTTTACTGATTATAGCAATATGGCTGTGGGGGCCATTCTGCCTAACTTAATGCAGATCAAGTTGATCACCCTATAGAATACTTCAGTAAGACTTTAACTCATGCTTAAAGGATTTAAAGTTTAACAGAACGCGAGGGTCTGGTTGTCCTGTTGACCATCAAACATTTTCGCTCTTTCCCATATGGGAACCATTTCACCATAGTGACGGACCATGCCTCCCTAGGGTGACTACAACAGATGAAAGATCCTTATGGATGATTGGCTTGCTAGCACTAAACTCCAGAGTTACAATTTATAATTATCTACTGCACAGAATGATAAATCAATATGTTGACATATTATCCCGGCTGCATACTGATGCTCTATAGTTCTGATGATGATTAAATTTAAAAGCTAATTGCAAAACCATAGTAATAAGTTGAGAACCTCTGGTGGTACAACTTAAATTTCAGAAATTGACTGAGCAGAATCAGATCGAGATGGATTGTTTCTAAGAAAATTGGGATCTCTTGGCTGCTGTATGTCTGTCCATCCACCAGAATAAATCCCGCTTTGGAGGCACATATGACTATAGGCTATGTCACAGCAAAAAAGACCCACCAATAGTAGAGGGAGCTTGTTATTGGGATGTGATGATTGAGACTATCAAAGACGTCATTGATTCCTGTTTCACTTTGTTTAACCAAAAGTCTCCCAATCCAATATATTAACACCAGGTCATGGGCCAAACTGCCCCATTTGCCACGATTAGTATTTATGTTCTTGGCCCCTTGCCTACGGCAATGTATGGCCATTTCTATATCATTTTAGTCTTTGATCACTTTAAAAAGGGGCTGAGGCCATTTATGTTGCATCGCCTACCTTTAAAGCAACCACATCCTTTTTTCTAAAACAGGTCTTCATTTGCCACGGTAGTCTCAAGTTGCTGCTATCAGATAATGGTACCAACTACATCTCTCAAGTGATCTCTTATCTCAATTCTCTGATGGTCACTGTTAACTTTTGGTGGTATCACTTAGATCCGCTACACTGGTTGCACAGGTAAATCACCACTGAGCGATGGACTGATAATATGAAGATCGCCAACCCTTAATAAACATTACCATATAAAATAAGGAGCTATTTCCCTAACTGACTCTTTTTATTATATATAAAAACGCATATTATATCTGCTAACTCTCTCTTCGATTAATTCCAAAAACCTCACCCTTCCATTAACCCATTCAGCTACTAAAATTCAATCGTCTTAGGCAATTTTGACCCATCATCTTAGTAACTCTCAATTCCCTATAATTTTAGGGGGTTCATCCCATCATCGGGGCTTTGGCAGAATGCCCTTGATTTGCTGACCTATTAGTACTTTGAACAATTCACTCCAGATCAATATAATATTCCGCTTAACCTTGAGGCTCACCTCAACTCACAAATACAATCCAATGTATATATGGGTTATTTAAAAATTTAAATAATTTGAGGTACGCCAACCAGGGGATGGACATTACTGATACTCAATTGAGCAAAAGAACTGAACGAAAGAATGAATGGATCAAAAAACCAAAACAAAGCCTCCAACCAGGTGGGGAGCAGAATACTGCTACCTTACCATGGCAGAGGGTGAGGGGGGTCGGGAAGCTCTTCTACAGACTTTTTCTGCTGGACAGCATCATGGAAGTTGTAGAAACGGAAAAAAGTGGAGAGCCAGTACGTTGGGGCATCAGCTTGGTGGGGGTGGAGGTGTTAAAATATTGGTTACCTTCCTCAAGATTAGCTTGGAAGGCAGCTTTTAAAAATTCTGCAATGTGGTGTTCAGCTTAAATGTGGGCTTTGAGAAGTTGGAAAAATTGGATATACTTTGGCGGATGGTTTTAGCAGATGGATCAAAATCTGTTAGGCTCGCCACATGTACAACAGCGGCTACAGCTTCATTATGAAAATTAGTGATTTTGCCTCATGCTGCTTTGGGGAAATCAGGGGGAAGGTGAGTGTGGTCGGCCCTTCACTGAATTGAGAAACGGATTAGTCCACCACTTTGCATAGGTTTAGGCAATAGGGTGAGGCTACCACTGCTAAGGCGATCTGGTTTTCACTTTTGTAGGGGATGGCATTGGGTTTAGAAGCAAATCAATTTGGGGATGGGTAATTTTCAAAATTAGAATTGTAAAATTTGGGTCAAACAAAATCAAGAAGGCTGAGAGGTTCACCAGATTCCTCATTGGTGACAACATTACCTGATTCATCAATATCAGCCAATAAGTCCCATGGATTTTGGTTCATAAGAATTATGGATGGAGAATTTGTATGGGTAGGAGTTAAATGGGCTTCTTGGGTGCGAATGGTGGTCCAAGCCTGACTCTGATTGGCATGGGTGAAGGTGGTGTGATAATGTGGGTGGGTTTAGTGGCGGCCAATTTCCTACTCTGGCCCATCAAACGAGAACGTTGAGCAGGAGGGGGCAACAAAACGCCCCATTCAGAATCTGCTGAATATGGCTCAGAGGCCACACAAGAGGAAGTGGCTTTGTGGCAGGTTTTCCTGGAATGGTCAAGTCTGAAACAAAGGGTACAAATTTGGTGACCATTATTCACCTGATCCCATAAGAAATGCTCAGGCACCACTGTGATATAAGCTTGGGGGGATTTATTGGGCTATGGCAGGGTGGCGTGGGATTATGGTGGCAGTGGCGCGAGGGGCAGCAAAGCGCTCTGCACCAGATGGAACGGCTAAAACAAGGTTGGGCTGCGTCCCATAAGCCAGAAGCCCCGCCATCATTTGATCATATAATATCTGGTGTGGGAGGTGAGATGGGAGGGACTCAAAGGACACCACCAATATGGTGTCTGAAGGAAGGCGAGTTTGGGCGGTAGGAATGGGAGTTTTTTGTAAACTAGGGGAGTAGAAGCAGATGCTGCAGCATCCTCCTCCATCTGGAAGCCAATATTGAAGTATACCTTAGTTGGTGGAAATTGATAAAGGCAGCCTGTGCAAACGTAACAGTGGCTACTTAAATAATTTCCTTTTCAGCGTATGAGAACAAACGCCCATAGTCAACTAATAGGCAAAATCTGATGTTGGAGTGAGGGAGGGCGAGAGGATGAGGGCGAGAAGTGTGGATTCGCGCCAGGTGGAGCGTTAAGTCCCGTGGGAGGACAAAACAGCTGGAAGAAGATGGCAGGCTATCTAACCATGTGCAAACACATTTCCCATAGGACGGAAAACGCTAGGTGGTGGAGCACCGCTACCCCACATTGGAGCATCAGGCAGCAGATCTGCAGACATTTTTTTTAGAAAATGGGCGTGGCCAGACAGCGGTGGAAAATTAGATGCTTTTTTTATAAAATTTGCTCAAATTGAGATTTAGCGGAAAGAAAAGTTCTGGACGTATGGTTTATCATTCATTCATATCAATACTACCAGGCACATATGATTCCTTTATGGCACCTTACCATCCCGTTACCAATGGGCTTTAGAAAAAGCAAATGATATGCTAGTTTTCATCCTCCACAAGATGGCTCATTCTGTCCCTTCACAATGGAATGAGTACCTTCCAACAGCTTTACTAGAATACCACATTAGTTACCATTTAGTTATCCAGATTTCACCTTTTTGAGACCTTGAAGGATGAGAGCTGATTCTGCCCTAGAAGTTTATAGACCATATTAGAAACCTCTATGCTGGACACTACTGATCTCACACTGTAAGGCTGGCTGATATATTGTTCAGACTATAAGCTTTAGCCGCTAAGTCCATTAGGACTATAAGCAAATGAAAAGCTGATCAAAAAATGCCCAGAAACCAGTTTTGACCGAATACCAGTTAGGAGACCTCATCCTGTTCTAACATCATTGGCCCAGAGGATGAAAACACAAACTTGGCATGCTATGGTCATGCACTTACTGTGTGGTTTATAATCAAGGGCCGGAATATTTAATTGCCTCTGTCAAAATGGGCTTTATTGTGAAACAATTACATGCCAGATTTTTCCATAGTTATGTCCCACCTTGCCAAGATCTTGAGGGGGCTTTGTTGGGAATAAAAAGTTTTGCGCTGATTTGGGTGAGATTTGAATGCAACATAATTTTCAATACGACCAATTGAGCTCTACTGTTTTGAGAGATATCAAAATCAATAAGGACAATGATCCTAAAAAAAGCAATTATAATCTCAAACCCTATCTGAATCTGCCAATCTACCTAAAAAAATTTTGATTCATCTAAGAAAGAACTTGCCTTTTGGGAGTCACCTGAAACTTGTGCCATGATCAAAAAAGACCAAATATGACAAAAGCCTTTGTATTCTGCCACGCAATCAAGTGATAATCATATCCAACTCAATCTTGATTTTCTTTTAAAGTCTATCTTACATAATCCTGATTTTCACAGACATATGTATATCTCCAACTTATAGTTTTTACTGTATACCTTCAGTTTTAACCATTTTATTACTAGATATTTTTGCCTGTTTTATACAGAGATGATGCCTGTGAAAGTGAAAAGAGATTGCCTCAATGACGCATTTTTGTTGAGAGATTGCATTAGGGAAGAAGCAGCCCAAAGATTTCCGATGGAGCTACATTTGACTAATAATCAAGTAGTCTTTGAAGTTCCTGACCTTCAAAGAAAAGAACACATCCCAAAACTTACTGCAACCATACAGTTGCAAGAGTAGCGACAGCAGATTTTACAGTGGTTGTGACCTAAGGATCTCCAGGAAGTACAAAATCCGCTCTGGGAACAAAAGGGGCCAAACACGCAGAAGTATCACAAAACTTGACCCACTGGGTGGGAATCACCTCAAGAAGAAGAGCAATATCTTGACGCCATAAGGAATCCAAAATGGGTGTTAACTTCATTTGACCATCATAGCAATATCCCCATTCAAGTAGGGCGGGTAACAAAGTAGTAAGGATGGCCACTTTTTCCCAGTCATTACAGAGACCAGGAAACATGGCACTTAAAGAACGCTGCTAACAAATAGCAAAAATATTGTAATAAAAAATTCTCCACACAGATTTGTTTATTAACCAAAGTAAAAATTGACTGACAACAGTTCCTGTGGGGGACAGTTGTCTTTATTGCTGGAGATTGGGGAATAGGGAAATCTTCAATAATTATTGTAAGCATGATCATGCTCAATTCAGGCAGATATATGATCCAAAATACATGACGCCAAATCAGCATCAACCTGACCAACCAGATTAGTCTTAAATTTTTCAAACAGTTTTTCCTCCTGGCACAATTTTGCTTAGCAGATTGACAATGATTTATTCGGAAAATAATTTGTTTCACCCATGTTCAGGGTAGTATTAGAGGTCCCATTGTATACTAAAGGGATTTATTACACCTGAACTGCTGTGATGGTTTGTCTTTCCTAGCGGTAAGAAACAAATTAGTGAGGGTTCAAACCTGAGCATACATTGGATTAAGTTACGATGGGCACTAATCAATCAATTTAACAAATAATAAATTGGGAGCAGAGATTTCAGGGGATAGGAGCGGACACAAACTTTCCGCTGGTAATGGCTTCTTACTGCCGCCACCTCCAGGCACCCCCCAATTTTCTGCACCAACTACTGGGTGGTGAGAAAGGGAGATGGGGGAGCAATCATTAATGGGTAGGACATCACCCACCTCTTACACCACATGGGCTAAATTACCCTAAGAAATAAAGAGGGATAGTCGCCTTCTTAACTCGCTTCTTTATCTGATAGAAACTTCTCACAAGTGAGGCACAAGGGTATTCCCCAAGATTTCACATAGACTCCAAATTGGCTCATGAACCTTCAGGTAAGGCTATCTCATAAGCTACATCTTTGATTGGCGCAGCACCTTATATGGCCTTAGGGCAAGAGGACCCAAATGACAACACTCCATAGGAATGGGTTACTGCTTGACATTAATGAAGCCGTGTTGCCTTTCTTGCACATAGATGGGTCAGAGCGCGAGTACAACCTTAATCTTTTGGTCTTGCAAGTCCCTTTTGAGGTGAGTATTCAAGGCAACAATGTTTGGCTAAATCTTGGCCACTATATTGTCCACGGCTGGCACCACTCCATCAGGTTGTCCATCAAACACCTAGAAATGTTGATCATGTTTACATAAAGAGGACATACCATTGAGAAATAATTATATTCTAAGGAAATTGGGCTAAAGGGAGCTAATGGGTCAAGGAGTCTTTCTGGGCAGGAATGTAACAGCGGAGATATTGCTCCAGAGTCTGGTTGACCTTTTCTGTCTGGTCATCTAACTGAAGATGGTAAGAATAGGAGCGCAAGGCTTGATCCCTAAGTTGGCAGAAGATGAGTTCAAAAATGGGAAATAGCCTGGGAATCATTATTAACAACTTCATCAGTAAGCCATGTTTTTAAGCAAAAACTTTTTGATAAACATATCTGATGTTTCTTTTGTGGTGATGCATGAAGTACAAGGGAGAAATTTTTAATATTTGGCGATTCAGTCCACTACCACCACTATTGCGTTCTATCCACTGATAATTGCAAAAAAGTTATTAAATCCATGTTAATAGAAAACTGAGGTATATTGGGGATATGGAAGGCATCAACACCCTGAGGTTTGGACCTCAAAGAGTTAGATATGGCATGCGCCAAACATTCTGAGAGATACTTCTGCACCATAGCCCTCATTCCAGGCCAAGTGTATCACTGTTGGATCAAGCACATGGTATTACACACAACAGGATGTCTAGATATAGAATGTACATGATAAGCTTTTAGTTTTACTTTTTGCATTTTCTTGATGGGTAATCAAACCTTTTATAATTATAAAAGGTACGTCACTAATGTATAGCTCTTGTGCGCCTCATTGACAGAGACTTCTTATTTTTATTCACTAGCGGTGCCCAACCAAAAAGGGGGAGCCTCCAAGCATCTCATTTACAGAACCTTCAAAAATTGCATATCTTAGTTCCTTTTTAAGGGTGAAAAAGACCTTTGTCCTTCTGCACTCTCTTCATGAAGGTGTAGGAGGAGCCCCTACTCAAAGAAAAAACATTGGGAAGAACCATTATCGCAGCGTCATAATTTTTTATTTTATAGTGGGAAAAAGCTTAATGGAAAATAAGGCTGAGGAGAACAAGTACCAAGTTATGTTTCAGGCTTTTACTTAATCATGAAGTTATATTGAATAAAATCCCACTTTAATTGATCTTGGCATTAGTTCATTAAATGTGCGCTCTTGTGGAACTTCAATGCGTGATGATCCATCCTAGTGATAGGAGGATGGATAGTACATAACATAGCGCTGCCATTCATTGTGTGCAGTTTTAATGGATTGATGTTCCTTGTTATAGACAGGCAGTTTGGTTATTCTAGGATCATATTGTAGCTGAAAACACACGCATAATGATCCAAACCATCCTCTCCCTCCTGTAAGAGAATAGCCCCTAAAGCAAAGTTAAAGGCCTCTATATCAACATATAAAGGGCGATCTTGATAAGAGTGAGACAGAATAGGCGTAACCAGAATATTATCCTCGATTTCCTGGAACGCAGCCTCTTCTGTATCATATCAAACGAAAGGTACCTGTCCTGTGAGATGGGTTAAAGGTGCCGCCGTTGCATATAGATCCTATGCAAACTGAAGGAGATAGTTCAAAGAAATTCCATACACCATCCTTTCCACTGGGGGATCTTAGTCTCTTATTGGTGACAGCTTATCAGGTAAAATGGCCATGTCATTTTTATGATATTTCCCAAGAATGAAACAGAGTCCTTGAAAATTACATTTTGAGGGCTTTAAACTCTAATGCCTTGGCAATCACTTGATTAACCTTCTTAATGTCCCTACCATTCTTCTCCTTATCATCAGAGAAAACAAGATGTCTTCAATGTACTCCATGCAGCATTTCCACACAAGATCCTGTAACACCTGGTTGATCATGAATTAAATACAACAGGCGATTTCATGAGCCTGAAGTAAATTACCTTATATTCAAACACACTTAGGTGACACTTGAAGGCAGCGTAACATTTAAGCTGAGAGTTAAATGAGATTTAGTGAAAGGCTTCAACAAGATCCAGCTTGGAAAAAATATTACTGTTTTTAACAATAAGAGTAATATCGTTCACAAGCAGCATGGGGTAAGAGTTCAGCTCAGTAACTGCATTAAATTTGCGGAAATTCACACATGGACTTAGGTCCTTATTGGATTTGAGAAAAAATGCTTTGGCGAAACCACCAAAGATTTAAAGGGCTGAATGAATTTGCGCATCAGCATGTCTTTCACATACTTGTTCAAGGATTCTCTGGCCTTGAGCTTACAAAGAGCACACTACAGCCCTTAGAGAGCTCTGAACTATCCTTCTTTTTCAACAAAAATTCAAAAAGGATGGAGATGGATGATGTAAAATGAACAGCAGTCTAAAAAAGGTGAGAAAAGTGTTGGAACTCTAATGGAAGGTCCAGGGAATGCAGAAGCTTTGTGGTCACGCACATGAATGGTCCCTTATAGGGCGTAGTAGGAAATGTCAGGTCTCAGGTAGTTTTCCTTCTTCATACAAGGTGACTAAACCAATCCCATTATAAAATAGGGAGAGTACAGGTGCCACCATCTCATGCCAAGATATTTTTCAGTGAAGTTTTCCTGGGAACAGAAACGTTCCTCAGACCTCCGATGGCTTTGTGAAGATTAACTGGCCGTTTGGCTTCAAGATACGTGAAGACTTAGAGGTCTCAGAAAGGGTAACTTCATCATCAAGTGATATGGGCAAGAGGAGTCATTAAGTCAAGGTAAAATATACAAAGTATCTTCTGCACCAGTATCAACCAGAGCATCAACAACTTCAATTTTTAACTTCGCCCTTACGACTTTTACACTTGGTAATAAATAAGTTAACTAGGTAAAAAGAAGGGTTTGGCCCTTTTTATTCATATATATAAGGCGAGAATAAGTAGGGCGCAAGTTGTAAGGAGGCAGCTCTTCTTTGTGTACTACCAAGCTCAAAAACTTTCCAGTGGTGTGGCCCATTCTAGATATAAATGCAGCACTCACAAATGGAGTTAGGCTTTGCTAAGAGCAGGGGCGCCACGGTCTTGGAGGCCAGATCTTGTGGTAAAGGCCTTCCTTATGTGTGTGCCAGCGACATTGATTCTCAACCTATGCTTTTAAAAAATTCTCCTCCAATGTGTCACCAAGATAGGTGGCCGCGGTGCTTAAATCACACTCTGTCCCCATGCTCTGTTTTAAACATATGTGTCATGATCTAGATTTCCTTATTTTAGCACTCTGATCTAGTTTTTTAAATTGTGACATTTGTGGTAACACGTGACTTGCTTTTGAGTATCACTTCTCTGGAACTTGGTGGAGCTCATATGGTGCATATGCTGGACTGTTTTTTTATACTTGACTGTATATAAGATGGATAGTCTTATAGATCTAGTAGTGCAGATAGAATTCTCGTTGGACCTAGGCGTGTATCCTCCCTCATGCATCTAATTTTGCTGATACTAGGCATAAAAACCCTGAAGATTCAAAGTGAATCACATCTATAGATTCTGCCATTTTATTTGCCATTATTTTGCGGCTTATTTATTAGCTTTAAATAAAACCACTCAATTCAACTTAGGATTTTGTGTTTTTAGCTTTTCTCAATCTCAAGCATCTTTGGGCCAAACTAGTAGTCTTTGCTCATATCATTATAAAAAACTTTGCCGCCCTTCCAATATACCATGTTCTAAATTCGCATGCTGCTAAGATATACACCAAGCTCTGACCTCCCATGTACTCAGTTGGGCCAACGCAACCATAACACCATCACTCATCCAATGCCTTGCAACTCATATACCTCTGTTGTGGCTCCTGTTTGTCCATGTGTCATGCATGTTAGCCTGAAGATGACCCACTTTTAACTGTTCTAGTTGATCAGTTTCAGGGCTATGTCATGCCACGATTTCCCAGATCCTGAGGTCCAATTAGAGGTTCCATGCAACAATGCCCATCATTCTGGCTGTTACCCATCCCTCACTTCTGCTGATGCCTGCCAATGCCGCCATCATGCGGGGAAAATTTCATGATCCAGATTTTCTTTGTTGTGGCATTTGAAGTAAAGCGAAGCTTGCTTTTTGTTTACACCTCCATGAAATTTTGTAGAAGTTCCATCATTACTTATTGCCAGAGCTTATGGTTACTCCCAACTCTTTATCAAATTGATAGTTTTCAATATGATAGCGCAGCTGTTATTTCTGATAACATCAGACATATCATCCCATGTATCCAATTTTGACGACCCATAGTTTTATAAAAGCCTCACCATCAAAGTGAATTCCCATCTTTGAATTTTACAAAAATTTTTCTTGCCATTTTTTACAGTTTACTTTTTAGCCTCAAAATAAAACTACCCACTCTAAATCAGGATTTTGCAATTTCTGCTTTGCAAACATTAGCGGCTTTGGGCTGAAGTAGTGGATTTTGGCCGTTGCAATACATAGGAGTTGGGTAGGATAGCCTGGGCAGACTCAGCCAAGGAACAAAAACTTTTTTTACTCTGTTACTTAGAACGTTATGTTTTAGTGTTGAGAGTGTGGACCAGGACGCGTTCAAAGAATCTTCAAGTGTAGCCACACAATGACAAGGCCCAGATACTCATCCAATGATGTAGGTAAGCAATAATGGTTGGCCAGATGATTTACCTTCCATGTACCTAAATTGCAGGAAAGGTGGAAATGAGTGCATCCACATGCCTGTGTAAGGGTTGGAAGGAACCAGCGGCATGTAGAAAACGCGTTTGGAGGTTAAGTTGCACCAGAGCATTGTGAAGACTATTATCTTCAGTTGGTGACCAAAGATGGTCAATGATGGTTCCCCACAGGAAGAGGTTGATAACGTTTGAGAAACTGAACAATAGATGCAAAAATAGTGGCGAACTTCCAGAAGCACAAAGAGGAAGGGAAATGCTCTGTCACCACAGTGGTGATGTTGGTATACCAAGCAGAGAAGCTTGCTAACTCAGCGGTATGCAAAACGTTCAAGAACACAGAGACAAAATTCAGTGAGTTTTTTTAATGTCATGGTGTGCATCTATAAGGTGGCGAGTCAAACTACTGGGAAGGTATGCCCATGCACAATCCAGGGTAGTAGTGCAAGCCGTCAGATAGGGTCAAAACTTCACTTGTTTGCTTTGTAGAGTGCGAGAGTTTTGATTAAGGAAAGGAAGAAACAAAACCAAAAGGAGTTCAAATTTAATCTTATAAACTAAGTCCAGTGCTGCAGCATCCCCAGCCTCATTTTCCTTGGGCCATTATTAGAAAGACAAAATTCAAAAAGTAAAAAATGATTTATTCGGCTTTAGAAAAGAAATAGTGATTTTTGGGATAGAGAGATCTTATAAGAAAATTCACTAGAGGGTAATTTCTACACTGATTGGTTATTCATGATCAACTTAAATACTGTCAAAGCTCTTTAGGGGTTTGATGGTAAAACCTTATCCTATAGATCAATATTTCAGAATCCCCTTTAATCAGCTTATCAGTTAATGATCATTGATTTTTATGATCCAATGCTAATGTTGAGGTGGTTGTAATTTGAGACATACTACTGCTAACTTTAGTTGTGACACATCACAAAGTTTTTTTTAACTGTACTTGACTTTGCAGAAAATTGATGTCAATTATTTTGTATCAAATATATAATTTCATCAGATATAGGGACCAATTTTTTTAAATTTACAAATATGATATCAATGTTTTAATTTGGTAAAGCCTGGTTTATAAAACTTAAGGTGGTAACGCATATTTTATACTTGATCATCTTTACCAATGCTGTGGCCTTAAATTAAATATATACTCACTTTAATTCAATGCGAATGTGTATAGGGAGCTAAGGTTGTTGCATAATAGGGTCAATGCCCCCTGATAACCTTCAACTCTCACTTCAAAAAATACATACTTAATATACATAAAAAATTGCAGAGGTCCCCAAAAGCATCAGGGCACCCGCTGGCCTCACTATGATCTCTCAGATGGTTCATGGTTTCATATATCCCAAAGAGGTATACCATCAGCCCCTTGTAGGTTTTTTACCGACTAAAAATCATCCACAATAATCTTAACTCCATTTTTAGTTTTTTATATAAAATGTTAAACTTACCAAGTTTAATACATGCCATTAGTTCAGTTTTGAGCCTCCCAAGCTTGTGTACATTTTCTGACTCACCTTCCATATCAAATCTTTCTTCCTTAAACACAGGGGCTACAGCAAATAGAAATGTACCATTTGTCAGGAACATTTTACTTTAAGCTGATCTTAAAAGCTTTCTGAGCTATCCAGTAAATGGTGATCCTTGATCAACTATAGCTAAAAGAGCTTATAGTTTATTCAAAATATTCACCCTATATTTTTAAATTACATCATCTTAAGGGCAAGTGTCAGTCTATTATATAATAAAATCCTTTGGACCAATACTTAAGACACCATTAAAATTCTCTTAGCCCTACACTACTTTGTTATTTGGCTTCCATCAATTATGACAGCTCCAAATATAGTATTAATATAATTATATACTCTGTTACCTCACACTCCCCCTTTTAAAATAACTTATATGATGTTAGATGTCCAAATATCTTCTATCACCATCATTGCCTTAGTCTCCTTATGTAGTTTGTCAGCCCAACTTGTCCTCATATTATAATTACTTTTGAGTTTGTTGCAACACCAAAACCACAGCATGCCTTTGGACAGAAACTTTAAGTGTCCCCGCCATGGCAATAAAATTGGACAGGGAAATATATCCTTTTTGATCAAAAAGGGAAAGGGAATCAAGAATTTTCATAAGTTTCAATAGCAGACTTGAGACATACCCTGGACAAACACTGGGTGGCCGCCACTCCCTCCAAACTTAATTCACTACACCCCAAACTGGCGGGTATTCTAACCCTTAATTATTTTACAGATTCCGCCAAGGCCTAAATAGACAAAATCAAGAGCTTATGTAAAGAATCCCACAAGAAATTAGCAGAATATATTTTGAATCCCCTAAAGAGCAAAACAATCAAGCTCACTCTATTGGAAATCCTGAGCGTTTAAACCAATTTTCCCACAAACAACAAAAATTTTAAAGATGAAGAAAAAATGGCGATGCCCAAAAAAGTTGTCAAATATTGTATGATCATTTTTGGAAAAACCATTCAGCTTTTCAAGGACTCCAGAAAACAGCTAACTGAGATATAACCTTGTGAAAAATTCTCAGCGTCCTTGGGAACATTTGCTCATCCAGTTTTCATCAATGTTTTATGCTTCACCTCATCATACCATTACAAGTATATAACCCCAGCAATTTGCTGATGGTAGAGTGCTGGATTCTTTAGATATTTTTTTACATAAAAATAATTCTCATTATAAAAACCATTTAAATTTTACATTTAATGTTATAAGATCTGCCTCTTTGAAGAAACTGCTGCAACCTATGGATGGCCCTTGCTTGTGAACTCCATATTGGCAGTGGCTTTCTATCTGGTGTTCTTTATGTTAATGTACCTCAGTGGAGAAAGTAAAGGAAATTACTCTGGGTTTTATTGCAAAAACTATTTGTTTGAGTTAATGCGCATACAGATTTTCATCTCAAACTGAACATTCAATTGTCTAATTCAATACGCCATAATCAAGATAAAATTAAAGAAAGTGAAACAGAAGATTGGAATAACTAAGATTACAGCAGAATTGGAATTGAAGGCATGGCTACCACTTCATTATACTAAGTGTGAGTCCAGGCCAACCCTGTTTTCAATTTCAACCTCCACCCCAGATGGTCCAAACAGTTGCCCCCAACTGACTTAAACAGAATCCTTCAGTGCAAGAGGCATGGCCAAGATTACTTTCCCATTTTCAGTCTAGTTGTTGGAATGAGGGCGATTTTTGTTGATCTTTATTTCCTCCACCTATCCCCATGTGGATCCTACTCAAAAATAATCAGAATGGTAATGCTGTGCGGACTATGGATGCTATTGTGGGTAAAATAGTGCGCTTAATGGAAGCAAATTCTTTCATTAGCACATTGGATTTCTGAAAGAAACCACAGTTTTGGTTGAGCTGTTATCCTTTTAGTCTACTCCTCCTGAGGCTGCCCCAACTAGACCTATGGGTATCCACATAATCCCTTATCTCGTTTTGAGGGCTGTAGTATCTTTTTATCTAATTATAAGTTTCTTCTAGGTTCTTAATCTTTTATATTACATAAATAACTAAACCCCTGAGATTCTGAGCCATCTTGTAGTTCTTCAAGTATCCTAGCTGAAAGCCCAGTATTATCTACTTAGCCAAATGATTGGCAATAAAAGCAATAAAACAGTGACTTACTTATGAATTATTATTAATATTTCTACATATGAAGTTGCTTAATTTATCATCATTTTGATATCTAAAGACTAGTTCTGCTATCAAGGCTAAGATAGATCTTACTAGAGCCAAACAAAAGCTAATTTAAAGCTAAAAGTGAAAGTAAGTAAGGATATAGTAAACAATAACAAAACTTAGAACACAGCTGTAGATTGTCATGAAAACAGCATAATAAGTTTAGACCAGCCTGCCAGCCTGAATGTTGAAGCACCCAACTGCAAGCCCAAATGCTAGAGGAAGTGCTGCTTGAACGACGTTTATTTGTGTTGTAAAGATTTTGCCAGCAAGGGCCATGAGGTCATAAGTGCAAAAATAAACCAGGCAATCATGGCCCTAGGGCCTGCAGGTTTGGGTGTTGGAAAAAAATTAGATTGGGATGGGTGGTTTAAATTTTTTATGGTAAAAATAGGAAACTTTTGGAAATGTGTTTTTTATCTGATTTAAAAGTGGAAAATTAACCATCAATTTCCTCATTGTGTTATGACTGCTTAAATAGATTATTGATTTGGGGAATAACTTTGAAAGACTTGGGATCAGGTCCCTCAAGCTTTGACCTGATCTGGCAAACTTTGAGCGAGGGGAAAACTAATTCACTTGGATCAACTTTGAAATAGATGGCAGTGGGCTAAGTCGCTGTCAGCTTGACCTCAGATGCCCAACTTATGGTTTCACCGCATTTCTGACAGTTAGCACAACAGCGTCTCGCCCAAAAGGCAATGGGAACCTCCTAAGGCAACCCCATGTGTGGGGCGGTACCAAGAGGTTGGGAACGGGTTCAGGATATCCAACCCACCTGTGCTCAGTCACATTGGCGTCCGTTTGGCTGAGCAAGATGCAATGAATGACGTCCTAATTTTTGAGGGGAGGATTTTGGGAAAGTGGCAACATTTGACCATGGAGGTACATGCCAGTCAGGCTTTGTCCCTCATTGTTTTTGAGGGGAGTTTTGAATTGGCAATAACATTTCTAATGACCTGGTGCCATTGGCAAGTTTAACTGAGGATTCTTCGCTGGATACATTCTTATGAAGAGACACACACTAGGTGGGATTCGTTCCCTAAGGTTTTGAAGCAGGTTTCAAACTTATGACAATATTTCCCAATGGTGCTTTTCCATTGGTGAGTTTCACAAAGAATTTGAAAATTGATTATTTACTAACTGTGCATGACCATTGGGCACTGTTGATGAGGGTTTGAATCCTTCAGACCTTGATTTTGAGGGATCATTGCCATCAACTTCATACAAACCTACAGAGCCATGGGGATGACAACTTTCAATGCTCTCAGAGCAAATTACCTCAATTTGCCATACTAATTTTGTGGAGGCAATTTCAGGGATAGGTGAGGAAATCTTTAAAGGGAGAGCTGTTACCCATTGCTTGTCTATCATATGGGCGAGATCACCCTGTGAGACGAGAGGGACAGTTGCCCTTCTCAGACCCTTCCTTGTGGGAAACGAAAACCCATTTGTCTAAACAGAGGGAGCGCTCCCCCAGACTTACATAGATGGTCACATTTATTGGCTTATAAGATGCTTATAAAGTTGACCCAATTTTAGCTAATGTGCGCATAAACACTATGTATTTTTCTTTATAAGGAATGATGTTTAGACATCGAGACTTAAAATTACATCTTTATATCTACTATAATATATATTTTTGTTTTAATGATAGATTTATTAATATAATGGACTAAGAAGCATTTAAAAAAGCACGTACTATTATATGAGTTTAATTGTTAACTTAAATATTAAATGGCTAGATACAAAAGGTTAAAAATATCATCAAGTTAAGTAAAGTTTATCCAATAGTTGATAAGCTAAAATTGCACCTCTCCATGTCTTATATTATAGGTGATTTGGCCACATCCTAATTGCAACAATCTCCTGCTAAACTGGAACACTATCTATAGCATGCATCTACGCACCAAACAACATGACCAAAAAAATGACTTCATGATAATGCTCACCATGCTCCCATCCCCCCTAACACCTTTGTAATGGGCGATTTTATTTCTGGGCTAAACTATTAACTTATTGCTAACCCACATCCATAGAACGCCCACAGGGACACACCAAACTCAGAGCTATAAAGGCCTTCCTCAGTCTAGATGACACCCTACCTCTTGGAGCACCACTCATCCTGAACATGACTTGCCCCCATGTTCACGAAGGTATGCTCATCTCAATGTCCAGAATTGACCACATCCTAGCACCCACCAGCTACCAGTCAGCCATAATCAAATTCGCAACTATGAAGATCAACTTTTCTTACTATATCTCATCTCAAAAACAGTGTCTGAAACTCACGCACCCACATAGGCATCCGCCTGGAAGAATTTACACCCAGAAATAGGTAGACTCCATGAACTTTCTAGCTGGGTCAAATGTGGATCCTTGATATCAAATTTCATGACATCTTCTAATTAGATCCACTAATGACATGGTCAAACTTCAAACTTGGCCTAATTAAAAACTTCTGACACTTCACCTCTCGCAATCACCATGCTGACATAGCCGCCATCAGATGCACCATGGCTGATCTCAAACACCTGGAAGTAAACACACCAGTGACTGGCTACAGCCCTAGATGGGACGAAGGTTGAGGAAGATATCAGCCTACCTAAACGCACTCATCTTTGGATACCAAAACCAAATAAAGTAATGAACAAAGGTAATTACATAAAAAGTGCTAATTCTGCTCGATGTACTTCTTCTTCCAGCTCCAATCTCTGGGGAATCAACCTATCTGCACAAATATCTAAAAACAGGATAGTACTGTAGCAAGCAATCTGATGGAATATCCACAATACTATACAGTTTTACTCGCATCTCTATCTAGATTGCCCAATTTTTACCAACAATAATAAAAAATATAAACAGTGCTGACATTCAGACAGCACCAAATGGGGAAAAATGATCAAACCAATCATATGGGAGGATTTTTGGGACATAGTGTTGAGCACCGCGTAAAAAATACCCAGGGCTGAGTGGGATACCCCACAAATTCTACATTTATTTAAAAAGTGACTATAATCCTCCTGGCATCCATGAACAAGTGTTTATGGACACTTGTCTCTTTTCAGAAGACCAAAAATCATATGAGATCACCCTATTCAAAAAGGTTGAAAAACTGGACCTCTCCAACTGGCGTCCCATTGCCATCACCAACAATGATATAAAGCTCCTACCCAAATTTTAGCCAGAAGACTAGGCGATGTAGCAGCTGAAATCCTGTCACCACGCTGATCAGGGTCTTTACCCTGAAGGTCTATATGGATTATGTTACATACTGCTGCCAACGTATGCCAGTTTCAAGACACTGGCGCCCTAATATTACCAGACCACAAAAAAGCTTATAATTGCATAAGCTGGCCCTACCTAATTCAGTGCATGCAAGTATTCAGGATCCCCACCAAATTCATCAACTGGGGCATGTTGCTCATAGAATCAGCCTCCATTGCTGTGTGTGGCCTTGGATTCTTTACTGATTTGATTCAACCCATAGAGAGCTCAAACAAGGATCCTCCTCAGCCCACTCCTCTATAACTTCAGCATAAACCACTCATCCGCGTTGAAAACTCATGCCTAGCTGGGGTCATTGCTCAGGGCCAGCCAGCATTCAAGATATTGGCCTTCACAGTTGACTGTGTGGCTGGTATATCCAGCAACGAGGATGCCCAGCTCCTTGAGTTCATCATGGGGAATATCCTGGCGGTGAGAAATACTGCAATCAACAGAAAAAACCAGTTCAACTTCTGGGAAAATACTAGGCGCACTGGACAATTTACTCCTCATCACCACTAGACGCTCAAGAAAAATTGGCCCTTCATACTGTCATTTGCTTAACATCCATCTATCAACCCTGTCCGCCATCTGAGGATGTGGTTAGAAGCAGGCGATATACTACTGAGACAATAGAGAATAAACTTCTTAAAAGGATATCCAACTTCATTGTCTATCTCAAGTGAAAGTCCACCGGTCTTACTGGGCGCGTGACAGTTGCCAAATCCCTGATTCTTCTAATCCTCTGGTTCCCTACCATGCCATATCCTTCTTCCCTCATTCGTCTCCTCAGTGCACGCCATGATCCAAGGGTTGTCTGTTGTCAGGATCCTGCCCACCGGTGTGCTTTGAGACGTTATATGTCACATGCTCCAGCAGCATTATGGGCCTATTAAATTTGAAGAATAAGCCAAAAGCATACTTGGAAACTGGATAGTGAACATCCTAGTCCCAGACCTGCCACATCAACTTTAGCCAAAATCGCCCAGTCCAACTTTTCACAGGCAATCAAGCTATACGACCCCACCTCTCTAACACCCTGCTCTAAAACCTTGCGTCCCACCCTAAAGCCTATATCCCACATGAGACCCCCACCGCCTTAATCGCCTTCTGTACATCATCAAGTAGTAAGGATAGACTGTCACGATATAGGGTACAAAAAAGGAAGATGAAGTCTCAGGCCGATCTTTACATTTGAATACAAAGCCTACCCCCTGAAGAGCACCCAGAAGAGCGCCTCAAGAATAGCAATGGTAGATTACCTAGATGCCTTGGACATCCATTAGGACCTTCCTATACAAAGAGCAATTTTGAGGCTTACCCACCATCCACTTCTCTAACCCCACGTTAGAGACTACATGGCACTGCCTAGGACAAACTATCGCACAGCAGAGTGTTCCAACGATGCCCCCGCAATTTTTAGTATGTGGGGAAACTGGAACCTTAGACCATCGTCTTGAACTGTTCCCACCATCAAAGGCCATAATTTGTGACGTGTCATGCCTGCTCAAAGTTATAGCAACTAAGATCTCTCAAGATCACGATGCCTATTTGCACTCTAACTAGAAGCCCCCATACCCCCTCAATCTTCTCCCTCATCATAGCCATCGCATTGTGGACCATATACACTATTGCACATGATGCATTCAATGGCACAGTACTAACCATTCGCGTGGCATTCACCACATTTTAACTTTATCTACTGGAACACTTCCAGATGTGGATATACGACCACAGGAACTAAGACAGGATAAAACTCATAGTCTTGGTTTTCACTTTGGTTCATCCACGCGGATTATTTTCCTTCACACCTGTTCCATCACAGGGGAAAGCCCCCTGGAATAGGCTACCCCTTCCTCAACACTTAGCAGTACCAGAAAGCATCAGGAGTACCTCATATACTCTGAGGTTTCTTCATGTCTTTAAATTCCATATCTTTTCTTTTCTCCTATCTCCTACTTAGATTACAGGTAGTGTCCATCCTCTGGTCGGCCTACCTCAATAATTAAATGATATAAGTGACTTCAGATTTAAATGATTAATGAGTCTTATTAACTTGCTAACCATCACTAGTCATCTTATAAAAAAATAAGCTGTTATTTGCATAGTCAAATTAACAATCAAATCTTTCTAATTTTTTCTAATATACAAAAGATCTATTAGAAATCTAGTTAATGTTTATATCTTGTAAAAAAAGTAGAATATAAGAAATAAAACAAGTTCTTAAACCCTTTTATGATCGCTTTTTTATTTAAATATTTGTCATATGAAAATTTAGCTTTATCAGGGTTTTAAAAAAGAATAAATGCTTTTTGCACATGTTATATGACTCATGCACACTAGAAGGCAGTACTACAAGTGCTAGACTGGGCCATACTAAGTTTTTATTACTCCATATGGTGCACAATCCATATGATGCACCTTGATTAAATTCTTATTCAAATTCTTGGTTATACTAGTCAATATGACAAACTTTAAAAATGACAGGTAAGTCTAAAATATTCAAAAATTATCAGTGTCAAGTATGTGTACTAGAAACTACATTAAAAGTATAGTATAGCATTTATTGAGCTTTCAGTATGCTTTTGATACTTTTCTTTCTCGTTGCAATCACTCTTACAACAAATTCAATTCAAGACTGAATTTAGTTTGATAATCTCACCGAGGAGATTAGTTTGCACCCATGTCAGGGAGCAGTTGGGCAAGCAAGGTAAAAGGCAAAGGGGTGGCCCCACAACTTCCAACTTTTGCAAACGCCCCAGAGAATCCGGCGGATTAGACAAAAACAAATAATTGCCGGTTACCATTTCCCTGGAAATTCTAGCTTGGCAGGCGCGATGCAACCAGTACATCAATACGCCACACTCTCAACCACATTCATCAGTGGAATACGGAGTTTGAGTGTTCCTGGATATTCAACAAATGGCACTGTGGGAAAAGTTTTGTGGAGATGTACACATTCATTTCCTGAACATGGTGTACGTAGCACCCCACTCCATGTCATGCAGTTGGCTAGATCTCAGTTTTGAAAGTAAGGAGGCAGCGGACAAAGCTGCTGTGGTGTGCGTCATAATTGACCTCCCTGAAGGGCAGCAGGTCATCAAAACTAAGCGCACTAGATGGACAAAATCCAACCAAATTTTTCTCACCTTTGACTTTCTGCCCACTACAGTCAAACGCACCATACTAGAACAACACCTGAAGGATGGGCTCGCCATATATGGCGAAATTCAATCCCTTGAGATGCAATGCTTTATGCTAATGCCACACCTGTGCACCAGCAAAGCCATCGCAGTTCTGACCCCAACTGAGGAGATAGAAAAGGATCTAACTCAGATCCTGCACTCCACTTATATCAATATTGGGGAATACCACCCACCCTTTCTGGGTCACCATGAACAGTGCCCCCCCATCTGCACCCACTGTGATTCATTTGGCCATAAGGCACACGCTTGCCCCACAAAGGAGGGCATCATATTCCATGAACACCCCTCGGCGGCCATGAACAACGGGGAGGCCCACTATGAACTAACTGCCAATAAAGAGACCTTCCTGTGGGGAGCACAAGGCTGCTACTAACTAGTAAAGCCAATATCCCCTCAAGAGCGGAAGAAGGCCAAGCAGGCCTGCAGGGCTGCGGCCAAGGTCGCCTCCGCTATCCCACACTCTCAACTCCAGGAGGACATTGAGACCTTTGCGGCGGAAGCAGCTCATGAATCTCTCAACCAATCAGATAGGGCTTCCCAAGCCAATTGGGCCACCCAATCTGAGGATCCAATGGGTCGACTTGATCTCACCCAACCTTTGTGCCCAAGCCTCAATTGAAACCAATTTGATCTCCAGCCTACCTGAAATTTTTTTTCAACTGATGGTGCACCGCACTCAGGCACACCGTAAAAAATTTTTCTGCAGTGAAGAAACCAAAAGCTAAGGCTAAAGCCAACATGAACCTGACTGCCAAGCTCACCCACTCTTCTGACTATGTTGCTGCACACACCCAAGGCGCCGAGAAGCGCTGTGAGGATCAAGAGGAGGCTGAAGGGCCTTGGTGCCCTTCTCCCTCGCACCTAAGGTGCAATGGGGGAGCCTTTACTTTAGGGATGTTGAACATCACCGGACTCAAGGCCTCGCCATCCCAGGCTAGGAAACTGAGTTTTTTACAAAATGAATTACCCATGGACATCCTAGCCATCCAGGAGTCCCACTCTCCACGTGGTTCTGAGGATGCTTGGAAAACCATGCTCCTCCCATCCCAGTCCTTCTGGTCCAAGCACTGTGGGGTGCTTGTTCAAAAAACAATTTATTCAAATTTTTATCATCTGAATCCTTCCTTAATGGCTGAGTCCTCATTGTTAAATTTTTGTAGGCCAATGAGGAGCATACTATCATCAACATTTATGCCCCAACCTGTGCACGAGAACGTCAGGAATTTTTCTCATTGGTCAAATCACTTCTGCTACCCCCTGACCCTTTTGTAGTTGGCAATATGAACTGTTGGTTGGACCCATCTACTGACCGCTAGCCTCCCTCACCCTCATCACCCCAGGGTCACATAGAACTTTGTGTCCTAAAGGCCACCCTAGGGTTGTTTGACGCACTGCCGCGCCATGCTATGCTACTCAAGAACATGTCGCGCCCACATTTCCACAATGGCCAGTTAAGGTCCATGTCCCGCATTGACCTTATCCTTGCGCCAATGAAATTTCGTACCCAGCTTTCCCACTTCTGCACATCAAAAATTGATTTCTCCAATCAAAGGCTGATCTGGATCACCTTCCGCCTACCCAACCCAGTGGCTCAGGCTCCGCACTGGTGCAAACTTCGCCCACCCAAACTTGCATCGTCAAGATTTTCCACATGGGTGGAATCTGTGACTTTGGCACAGGAGTTTATCACACCATTTTGCGCTGACCCAATTACCACCTTGTCGGCCTTCAAAGTGGACATTATCTGCCACGCTCACCACTCCTCCTCCTGCCACTCATGCTCTACCTCAGCCATCATCTCGCGCGCTCTGGAGGAGCTAGCCCACCTGGTGTCCAACATACCAGCCACAGGCTACAGCCCTGCTTGGGGTCATAATTGGGTGGAAGTAGCCGCCCACCTTAACGCTCTTGAGAGACAACACAAGCATTGGGTTTGTGTTCAGTACATAGCTAAACACATCACAGCGGGCGATACATGCTCCACTTATTTTTTTGAAAATTCTTTGCACCGCGCCAGAGCTTGTCCTGCATACAGGTGTGAAAGCCAGACAACTCCGTCGCAGATAAGCTGGCCAAAGTAGCAATCTAGATACAAAATTATTACTTTGAGTTATACCAATACGAACCAATTCTGCCAGCCAAAATGGTGAAATTTATTGATAGCGCTCACAGCCACACTATTTCTCAATACCGGGAGTTAATGAATTTGATTACTCCAGATGAACTCTGGTATGCCATCCGCGGTGCACCAAAACTGGAAATGCCCTGGCCCTGATGGCATTCTGTATGTTTTCTATAAGAAGTACTTCAAATATTTATCCCCACTTTGCTTGCCTCCCTTAACCAGAGCCTTCTGGAAATGCGCCTTCTACCAGGAGGACAAGAGGCCTACACCATTACGCTGTTTAAGAAAGGGGATAAGCTAGACCTAGCCAATTGGCGCCCCATTTCTCTAACTAACACGGATACTAAAACTTAACTAAAATTATGGCTAACCGTCTAGGGAATGTAGCATCTGCCACCATCTCCCCAGAACAATTCGGTTTCATAACCAGAAGGTTGATTTGGGACAACATACACTCTGTTACTAACGCATGTCAGTCTATGGCCTCTGGGGCACTTGTATTTTTGGACCAAAAGAAGGCCTATGATAGAGTAAACTGGGACTACCTCAGGGTCTGCCTACACCAATTTCGCCTACCCCCCACTTCATCAGCTGGGTGATGCTGATGACGGAATATGCAACAATGGTAGTGCGTGGCCCTGGCTTCCTCACGGAAGTAATCCGCCCTTCAAGGGGCCTACGCCAAGGAGACCCCCTTAGCCTCTTCTTATATAACTTCAGCCTTGACCCACTACTTCAGAACGTGAATGCCTGCCTCACTGGGGTCCATGTGCAAGGCCAAGCCCCAGTCAAGATGATGGCATTCGCTGATGATTGTGTGGTTGGGGTGTCTAATAATCATGATGCACGCATGCTTGACACCCTTATCCAGGTTTACTCCCGAGTAAGTAAGCTGCACTAAACGCCTCCAAAACCGAAATCATCCTCCTTGGTTGGTATTGAACCCTTTGGGCCTCAGCGGCCTGTTACCAGCCCAGCCCATCTTCTCACACATGTGCCTGCTTACCCTGTCCACCCCACACCGCCCCACTTGTGCTCCCCTTTGTGCAGCGCTCCACCGTTGGGCCCATCCGCCACTTGGGGGTGTGGTTGGAGGCAGGCGGGTATGCCTTTTCAATAATGGAAACCCATATTCTGGATAACGTGACTAACGCATAGCCTCCCTCAGAGCCCAATCTACCTCCCTTACTGGCAGGGTTGTTCTAGCCAACTCTATGCTCCTCTCCAAAGTTTGGTTTGGAGCCCACGCCATCGCCTTCTCCCCGGGTTTTTTCAAATCTCTGTATGCCCTTCTACAAGGGTGGCTCTGGTCAGGCCGCCCACCGCCAGTGCATCTTGAGGTCATGTTTGGCCCTCGCCATAGTGGTGGCATGGGCCTGCTCAACTTTGAGGCCCATGCTGCAAAGATACTGGGCACCTGGATCGCGGCCATCATCATCCCTATGATCCCCTCCCAACACTGGTCCCGCTTGGCCCGCTCCAACTTCTCCCGCGCCCTGGGCCTTACCAATCTGTCACACCCTCACTCCTTGATGAAATATCTGGCTTCCCACCCTTCGGCCGCTGGTCCTCATGGTACTACACCTGACTTCAAACGAATCCTTCTCTCCATGCGGAGCGCTGAGTGGAGAATCCGTATTTGTGGGCACACAGCCCAGAGAGGGCGCCCCTCTCCTCAGTTCACACAGGAGTTACAGGGGCTACCCATTCTGTACGGAATAATACCCACACGGTCCCATGTTCTATCCAGGGTGGACTATCTAGACATGATGGACATTCCCTATTCCCTTGAAACCCAGAAGACAATCTGGAAATACACCCACCACCCTCTGCTGCTGCCTCATGTCCGTTACCATGTGTGGCGATGTCAGAGGTGGGTGTACCATACTGCTGAGCGCTCTAATGCTATACACTCATCCTGCGTCATGGGTGGCCAGTATGGAACGCTGTTTCACCACCTGGAGAAGTGCCCTACCTCTAAAGCGATATGGCGCGAGGTGCAACGTCTGCTTGGCCAGGATCAGACACATCCCTTCAGTTTATCTAGAAATATATTTGCTTTATCTATGGTCTCCCCTCTCCCACCTTCCCTCCATGTTCTGGTGGTTGCAATCGCCATGTTGACCATCCTCACAATTGTCTTGGATGCCATTGAAGACTTCACCTCCACCCACCCAGAAGCCATCCACAGGTTCTGGTCCCACTTAGTAGACCGCTTTCAAGCGTGGATGTTTGGATACCTCCCACCACGCCACTGACAGCTGGTCTCCTCCTGGTTCCCGGTTTGGTTCATCAACTCAGACCCCTTCCTACACATGTGCTCAATTGTGGTTTTGGCCCCTTTACACGTTTCCCCTCTTCCCTGTAGTGGCGTTCCCGCTGGCAACAGGAGATAGCATTGCTTCTCTGGGGTGCCTCCCCTGTTCTACGTTCCATTTTCTTTATGTCTTTTCAGGAGTGTCCATCCCCTGGTTGTCCTTCCCCAAAATAAATAAATATATGCTTATGGTACCGTTTAGTAACTATAAGCTCTTAAATTCAGCAATTACTTTTTCCAGTATATTCATAGTTTATTAAGGTTTGAGTCAATTGCAGGGTTAAATATAAAATTATGAGCATTAACTAAATCAGAGGTGTTTTATATCATAGATTAACCAGAAATATGTGCATTATAATCTTGAATTTTAGCAAACAAGAACTTTTTAGGGTTTTGGCTTTATAATACTCATATATATAGCTGTGGCGTTTATTTAAAATGAAAAAGAGAACGTTGAAGGGAGGATACCCCAGTAATAGAGTATAGACCCTCTACCACTTCCTCCCAGTTTGATCTTGGTAATGGACTTTGGGTAGGGGACGATTTTGACTGTGTTGGTTTTGCACGCCAATGCCCCAAACTGAGATAGCAAATAGCAAAGGCGGTTCATGGAGTTCCTGGCCTATCATACACCACGCATGGAGGTTTTCCGGGTTTTATCCTCCTTTCCCATTTTCTTCACTTCCCTAATCAGTGCGGTATTGTCCCCAGGTCAGCCCACCTCAAATAAAATTTAAAAAGAGAATGTTTTGTAAAGAGACATTCTTTTTGTATCAGATATTATTAATTTTACAGTGGTCTTTAACCTATGCTACTATTATAAATAATACTCGTTTTAAGATAAGTATGAAGATATAGTGATCTTTCTCATGTAAATTTAAAGACATAGAGCTTAATTATTTTAAAACTTAGTATTTCCTACTGTATTTTTATGATTATACCTAAATTTCATATCTTCAAATTTGTTTTATTTGTAAACTGATTAATCAGAATGGGCTACACTATATAGGTAAATAAGTTAGAATATGTGTTTACCATTTAAAGATTTTTTATATAACTTGCAAACTAATGGGACTAAGCTACTAATATCAGGGTTTCTAACAGAAGATTTAGTACTAAATGATCATAATATCCTAAAAGTATATTGCTGTTTTCTTTTTAGATTAGTCACTCACGCCAACTTTTTATTTAACCTAAGTAGAGTTTTAATAAAACTTTCTCTTTCTACTCAATACCACTTTCAAGTGAAATTTAACAAATTAATGTAACAACCCCCACCTGGCCATGTCTGTTTTACGTTGATATCCTCAGATCAGCCGCCTGCTGCCCCAGTTTGAGCCATTGTTGATCCACCATCTGCGCGTTTTCTACCCTGAGGAGAAACGCGTTCAGACAGGCTAGAATAGTCTGACACACTCTTCTGGCTAATTTGTCACTCCAGGGGTTATAGCGCTTCATTTTGCGTGCATCCACCTGACCTGCCCCCATCCTCTCACCCTTCCTTGATCCACCATTCAATTCTGCCTCCATGCCGACTATGGGCGTTTATTCCATATGCCAACAAAGCAATAATTGAACTTGCCACCGCTGCATTCTCACCAGCTGACATTTATTAATTTCTGCCAGTTTAAGTGAATACTTAAAATTAGCTTTTTGAATAGAGGAGGACGCTGTAGCAGTGGCGTTGACTCCCTTAATTTATAAAAATAACCCCATTCCTAGTACCCATACTTGACTCCCTACTGACACCACACTGGTGGTGTCATTTGAAAACCTCCTTTCACATATTCTACCCAAATCTTGTAGAAAGAATTGATGTTGGGGCTTTTGGATTATGGCATTCAACCCACCCTCATTTTTATCATTTCATATGGTGAAGAGCGCATTGCTTCACCTTGTGCCAATTCCACCAATACCTCATATCACTCCACCATTGCCCAATAAATAACCTATTGATTGTATCGCTACAATGCCAGAGCAACCTTTGGGCTTTTTTGATAATGGTCAACAAATTTGTTCCCTCTGTTTTAAGTTAGACCACCTTAAAAAGTACTTTCCCCATGCCGCTACAATAGTTGCTAATTCTGAACCCTTGCCAGCGGCATCTGAATGGGGTGTTTTGTTGACACCTTCCACCCAAAATACTCGCTCGCTGGGCCAGTGCAGGAAATATGCTCCTGCCAAAACCTCCAGCTACACTCACTAACCTGAACTCAACCCAATCAATTGGAATCAGTCTTGAACCAATGTTCACACCCAAGCAACTCCCCAATCAGCTACTACCACCCACCCTAAGTCTGCCTTGCCCCTCTCAAGTGAACCAGGATCCTTGGGCCCTATAGGATTAGGTTGATGAATCAGATGTAATTGTCACGTATGAGGTTGATAAATCAGTTGATAATGCCCAGAAGGATAGAAGCGGCTGGATTTCTTAAAACGGATTTTAACAAACCTCCCCCACCAAGACGTTATGCCCTAAACCCAATGCCATACCCTTCCAATGTGACCATCAGCTTGCCTTAGCAGCGGTTTCCTCGCCCCATTGTCACCTCCTTCACAAATCAGTGGCGTAATCTGTTTGTATGTTCAAAAAAGGGCTGCATTCACCTAACTTTCTCCCTGATTTTCCTAAAGAAGCGTAGGAAAAAATAAATAAATTTGCAAACGCCGCTATCGCCGTCATCTTACATGTTTCTAGCTTAGCAACATTCAGCCAAAAGATCATAATTACCCAGCAAAATAATTCCAGCTTCTCATACCTGATGCCTGTCTTTAAGCTGAACATAATGTTGCAGAATATATTGAGGCTACCCTCATGCTAATATTGAGGATATCAACTCATTCATCCCATAAAATGACTCACACCATGCTGATGCCCCAACGCCTTTGTAATTGGCTTTAACCCGCCTCTTCAAACGTCTCAAATCTGCCAATGAAGCTTTGACTGAAGTTGAGCCGCCTAACATTCCCTCTCCCTCTAACATGATGGGTTAGCGGTCCCCACTCACTGCTGGGTTTGAGAATTTTGTTTTTTCATTCCATTTTGTTTCAGTCTCTTTAATTTTTTGTTTGCTCTTTGAGCATTGGTAATGTCAATCCCTTGGTTGGCGTACTTGAATAAAATTAAAAAAATAGATAGAGCTTTGTTATTATATCTTAGTTATCCTAAAAGACGATGGCTTTTACTAGATCCAACATAGAATGTTCAACTTTATTACAAGACTTCAAAATGACTTTGATTTTTATAAATGAATATACTTATCAGTTCAAATCAAAAAAATCCCAAAAACTTAGAATTTATAACTGTTGCAAGCAACATTATAGAAAAGCTAATAACTAGATCACCATAAGCGTGTGTATTCTTTTTTTAGTACTAGATGGTCCCCAGCGTGTGTATTCTTAATTTGCCAGATAGCATTGATATTTGAATTTTTTTCATCAAGATATTCTTAACACCTATGTTGTTTTTTAACTTTATCTCCCAAGCCTTTTTAATAGAAGTGTTATAAATACAAGTTTGGTCTGAAAATTTCTTGGCTTAACAGTGAAAAAACCAGATAAATAATTATTAATCTTTATGTTTTTATAACTTTCTATACTATCTCCTTTTTAAGATTATTATATATGTTACAACGATGCTATAATTTCATTATCTAATCTCTGTAGTTAATCTATGGAAGACCTTCTAAATACCACTGTGCAGTTTTAACCACCTCTATATTTGGGGAAAGCATGCCAGGGGACAAGCATTATCAAAGCATAAAAGAGCTAAAACAAAAAATATAAAAAAGTCAAAATGATATGAACAGATCCACTCATGCTGATGTGAAGACAAACAAACTAACCAAGTTGGAAGTAGAAAAAGCTATCAGACCATGGAGAAAGGTGAAATGGGATCAAGAGGCTCTTCATCCTCTTCCAGGGTGGCTAGAGCTTAGCGCAAAGCTAAGAGAACAAATTTGGGTCCCTCATGAAAATGGGGACAAAGGTAGCATATTTGCACTTGCATAGGGAGTTTTGCAATTAAGAGGATCTAGATGTAGTTGTTAAGGGATTCCTCAGCTTTAAGTTGAACTTTAGGGGGGGGTGGCAAAGTCGGAAATATTGCATTGGGGTGATTCAGTTCTTTTGGCCTAACTTAGCAACGTCCTCAACTTTTTGAACTACTTTATTTGCCACCTGCCGGAAGTGTAGGTGTTCTTTTTTGTGTTTGGGGAGTATGATGCTGAGTAGGACAGGAGGAGGCAGGTCTGCAGCCAATACTGCAACTGATTTTACTATGGCATTGTGGAGTGGGTGCATTCAAGGAAAGCAACTTACTTTTAGGCTAATTGATGGTCATAGAAATTAAATCATCATTAGGGTGAGCACATAATGACGAGGAAAGAATGGGCCTCATAATTGGCATTGAAAACATTTTAAGGCCTGGGGTACTCAATCAGTTTCAGACAGATTATACTAACTCATCAACTTTTATAAGTAACCCCAATATTTTTGGTTGAAGATGATTAGGTTGTCAGCATAGGGTAGGGCATGAATGGGTGGCTGGGTGAACTATAGAATTATCTGGGGCCAATATTCTCTCTGATTGGTTGGTTCAGTAGAAGAGGCTCGGTGAGAGAGCACTGATTGGTTAAAACAGAACAGCTAAAGCTACCGCCTAGGGGGAAGAGGAGGGAAGAATGTGCACCATTCAAAAAGTTATATTTAAGTCAGTTATGAGGTCATCCTGAGAGAAGTCAGGTGTGGGGCTGCATCTTAGCAATGGAGCGTTTAACATCACTTCCTGGTCTAATTTAAAACAGGCAGGGCAGATGGAGCACCCTCCAGAACTCAGGTAAGAAAGATGGCCTGGGCAGAAGGAATAATGGTGCAATAAGTAATGAAAAGGGCGATTTTGTCAAGGAAACTTAAGCGCAGGAGGTCACTGGAGGGAAAGACACAGGCCAAATGTGATACAACAAGGCCAAGTGACCCAACAAAGCGAAGAGACGTCATAAATGGTCAGTATTGTGTTTCCATATAAATATTTGGAGCAAAACGCACACCAAAATGCCACAACCATCAGGGACAAGAGGCCCCTGAAAGCTGGGAAGGGTGGCATAAAATCCAAGGCTAAGTCCAGAGAAATATGAGGAGGCGGAGCCAACGGAATAGGTGGGTGGAGTGGGTGGAGGGCTCACGTACAGCAGGGGGTGCTAACCAGAGTGGAAAAAAAACTCCAGCCATCACAGATCATCAGTGAAATATCTAGTTTATTCAAATAAACAAAAAAAATATACAGGAAATTTGCCCAAAATTCCTAGAATTAATTAGGATGATAAGGATATCTGAGAAAAGCAAAGCCTTTCTCATCTTGGGACTTAACTTATAGGGGGTTGCTTCACAAAGATTCCAGTGGTTATTGGAATCTGATATGAGCTACAAATTCATCATTTTTCAACAAAATCAAAATCTTTCAAATTTGGCCAGATTTTGTAACCTCATATCTTGTGATTTTCTGGGTCTTAAGTATAATTCCCGCCTGGGCTTTTGCTTCAAATAAGCCATTTTCCTCAGCCCTGGATGGCAAAGCCAAAACCCATTTTTTGTCAATGAACTTGGATAGGTCATTGGTGACCCTTAGGGGTTCTGGTCTGTTGATTCTCAGCATAGCGTCTTGATTCCGCTGAGTCAGTTTGCAAGGGTATTAGCCACTGGGCAACTAAATCAGATGATATGAAGATCGCCGATCCTTTTTAATAAAATAATAATCTTCTTCACATGGAGCTATCGCCCCTTATTCTGACCTTTATTATCTTACTAATATGCAAACCTTTCTGCAAAAACTTAATTTCCAAATGACCCCTTCAATCCTCTGTGCAACTCTTTATATCTCAATTCCCCAAGCTGGATGCATCCTCAACTTGGTGTCTTCTATTCATTTTCCCCATTTAATCAAAACTCTCATTTATATTATTCTCAGTGTAATCCCCCATTCTTGCTGATTGGTCAACATTTCAAACGACAATTATTTGTATACTTCTTTTTGTTAGTCTTGAGACTCGTCCCAAATCCCCCTCTAATCCGTTG